>JABCKH010007695.1:0-45054 GCA_018851285.1 Lyophyllum semitale | reverse complement strand
GTTTCCAAGTTCCCGGAAACCTGAAAACGAGCAGAAACCAGTGAAAACCCGGAAATTAATTTTCCAGTTTACTGATGTATGTGATGTCACTTTCCGGGGTGAGTCCAAATTCCCCTATAAGGAGCATGGCATGCGCAGAGGGCTGGCGACGTATCTCGTGGGCTGTTGACCCAATGCCGAGGTAGACAGGGTAAGCCTGCTTATCCCCACTGAACGAGGTCAAGTTCGTTTTATCTGATGAAAGAATGACAGGGACCAGAGTAGCCCCGGGTGGCAGCTTGTCCTGTTTAACGTAAGATTCTGACATACTCACACTGTAAAAGCGACGTACTTGTGTCTCAGGCCACCAATCTCCAGTGTTAATTTCTCCGTACTCGCGATTCGTGCAGGCCTGGTCGCGGTAGACCCGACACGACGTGTAAGTGTTCCTTCCACCAATCAACGGATTTCCTAATAACTCTTCCACACATTCAACAGGATTTCAGTGCCAGAGCTCGACCTCTTCGGTACGGAACTTTCCTTCTGCATCCTTTTCATCTCCCGTGATTTGAAAGGCAGTACACGTCCATTCAGGACCGCGAGGGAGTGCGTCAATGCGCTGAAGTAAGCTCCGTGTGTTGTGAAAGGCCGGATTGGCATCGTCCCGGATCTGCCAATATGTAAGTATGTGTCATGTCATGCAGTGGAATATATACTCGAACTTACAGATTTTAATTTCAGAAACGAGTCCATTTTACTTTGACTGACACCCGATGTCATCAACCATTCCGCTAATTCCCACTCCTGGCTTTCGAACGGGTACCATGGTGCGTGTCCATTAATATCTTGCTTTTCGCGGTGTTTACTGAATGTATTCTGGCAGTGGCCATAGGTAGCTCCTGCCAAACCGGGATAGTCTTCGACCCAGCGGTCATCGGGGCTTACTGCATCATCCTCGGGGACATCCTCGACACTCGCTCCACGCCACGGCTGCGCTTCAGCTGCCTCTGGGTGATGCAGGGCGTCATGTGGTAGGCCATCATGGTGTACAGGGAGAGGATGTTCGTTGACGTCCATAGGTTCGTCAGCCTGTCCATAGTCAGTGTCGAAGTTGGCTGATCCACTATACTTGCGCAGGAACTTTGCACGGCAGGTTGCAGTTTGGAAGGTGTGAGAGTTGACACCCTGAGCTATGCGCACCGTTAACTTGCAGAATTCACACTGGGGCATGGAGGATATTTTGAGCGGGATGTGATTGGTACGTGCGCGTTCAACCAAGTTTCAAATTCTAAGTCAGCTCTCCGAAAATTTCCAGTTTTCTCTTCGCAACACCCATCAAGCCTGCTCTCCCCTACCTACTTGTCAATGGCTCGCAACACCGTCCACTCTGAGGAAGAAGCTCCTGACGAGGAAGACACGGACCAGCCACCCCCTTCAACTCGGAAAAGGAAGAAAAAAGCCTCGGAAAAGGTTCAGCAGAACGGTAAGTCGTCTTCCGCCTCTCACTTTACCTGTGTGCCTCACAACCGCTTGCTTTAGACAAGGAGAATCTCGAGAAGGCACAGCAACAGTTGTTGAAGCTGCAGAAGAAGGCAGCGAGCATCAAGAAGGCCAAAGGTGGCAGAGCCTTTTTCTTTGTTATCTTCGAACAAAGCTAACAGCAGCAACAGCTACGAAAGGCAGTGACGAATCGGAAGGCTCGTCTGATCATGGACGGCTAGAGCCTGAGAGCCAGGACGAGGACGAGGACGATATCGTGTTCTCGAGCTCAGTATGTTGCGTATACTTACCCAGATACAACTCAACTACCTCAACCGAAGACACCCAATATTCGCCGTATCAACTTCAAGGACAAGATTTCCACTACAAGCAAGATTTCGCGTCGTGCATTCGTGAATTTGCCTTCAACGTCACCCCCTGTTGGCCTCCACCCTCGCGACGACATGGTCACTCTAAATGTAGCGGGTGACGACCACAATGACGACGACCCACCCCACGATGGTGAACCCGGTGACTCTCGAACAATCACACCGTCGTCAAGCAATAAACGGCCCCGCTCATCATCAAGTTCAACTCCTGCACCACTACCTCAAGCCAAGAAGTCGAAATTGCCCCTCCGCGAGGCAATCCTTCGTCCAGGCCTCAATCTCGTGCAGGCCCCGACTCTTGGTGATTTTAGCGATCCGAAAGTCCAGGCACTCCTTCTTCGAACTATACGTGAGTATGAAATACTTATCTGCACTCGAGGTGCATTTCCTCCTCTCTCTCTTCGTGTCCAATGGGCGGAGGCTTGCTTCGCCAATGCTCAGAAAGATGCAGATAAGGATGATGAGGGCAATGAGGAGGCGTCTAGGTTTGAGTTTACTGACCGCATGCTGTGTCTGGTATGTAAACCTGCATAATCCATCGATCACTGCTAACTCACACTACCTAGGTCAAGAAACGTGGATCGCGTATTCCTAGTGACCTCCTTGATCCTACACGAACACTTGTCATGAGCTGCTATGGATTCCGTGACCCAGTTAAGTGTCGCGATGTGAAGAAGAATGCCAAACTAGCAGCATCTCTGCTCACGGGGCGCGCCTTCCATTAAAGGTATGTTGATGCCATACTTTAGATATGGTCGTTCAACACTCATATTGCTCAGGACCCAAAGACGCAAACAGGTTATGGCAGGAATGAGATCATCGGCAATCTCATCATACGATTATGGTTCAAGAACAAAACGTCAGTCGGCATCATCTTCCGGCATTACTTCGATCCCATCTCCATTGACACATTGGCGCTTATCTTCACACTCGTACGTCATTCTGTTGCATCTTCTGGCTGCACAACATTGATTCTCTGTCGACTTTACAAGATTAACTTCTGCATAAAGGAGTGGGAAACCGGCGAACATGCTCAGGCGGACTTTTCTGAGGACGATGTACTCACCAGCCATCAAGTCTTCCACGCCGATCTTAAGGATTGGCAAAGCCTTAACTTGGAGGTGACCACGAACAAACGCAAGAAACTGTTCAACCGTGCTTGGTATGTAAACATTATGCTCTGTTCCTTACTTATGCTCATACTGGTTTGGTCGAAGCAAACGTGCAGGAGTCGTTAGCGATGTCACCGCACAGCCGCAACTTACTGGAGAAGCCAAAGAACGTGCTCGTAAGGAGCTTGAAGGACATACTGGGGAGACAGATAGCGAAGATGGGGATGACGAGGAAGCGTCAGATGAGGAGTAAATTGCGTGGTCGCTGTTCTGTTGTGTCTAGTGGTGTGACGGGTGTCAGACGAGGGGCGTAGGTTGCTTATTCTATCCTATTTTGCAGTGCAATATACTCGTTTTGCTGGTCAAATGATGTAACAATGTACCTGTTCGGACTTCTGATACCTCTCAAATACCTGCCATACCTCTCAAATATATATCGGTATCAACTGGTACGTACATCTTGCAGGGGAGTACGGACAGGTATGGTCACTCGCGGCGCAGGTATGAAATAGTATGTCAGAGGGGACTTGGGTATGAAGGTCCGGCGTGTATCAACTCTCTGTACTACTACGGACACATGTGATTTTTTCCTGATCAGTGGCTTGAGTTGCAGGCTAACCAAATCACGCCTTGAGTTCGATCAACTCAAGGTGAAGCTTAAGCGCTTGAGTGCGAACTTACACAGATCTCTCAGACATCGATGTCGCCTTCGTCCTTGCAAACTCGCTTCTCTACGTCTCGGAAATGTGTATATTTTTCAATCTCGTTTTTATTTTATTTCGACCGTCCGAAGGACGCTCTGTTATTTGTGCATTCCCGAGTGATCCATGATTTTTCGTGGCCGACATCTTCAAGCCGCGACGCACACTGGTTTTCGTGCTCTAGGGCATTCAGCTGTGCCAGATGTTCCATTCAAACCCCTCTTATCTGTCACTGGTTGCGAAACGGTAATACTAGCACCCACGTCCAGTCTCAGGAGTGGATCTGACTCATCTACCAACCGTCCCCATTACACGCGCACCAACCTGTTCGCCCGACGCCAATGTACTCCAGGTTCGCAAGTTTGAAGCAGCTCCGTGTCCAATTGGCCAGGAACATGATTCCGGTGTTGGATCTAAAGCACTCACGAAACATCCACCGGAGGGGGATACGCGCGAGCATGTGCGGGGTACCATTGTCAACGGAGACATCACCGACATCTATGGCAGTCATAAATTCGGTACGGTCGGTTTTAGAAACGAAAACAAGATTTAGTCATACCACAATGACATTCCGCAAACCAAACCTAGGTGAGGGACAAAAGTCAGTGCATTTTGCGCGATCGACGTTGTGATTTTACCCTACTTCTTCAATATCGGTTGGGCGGTCCGCAATCCCAGAATATTTCTTCTCCAGCGCACGCAATGAGTTTTCATCCCGCACGGCTCGCTTCCTATCAAGATCCTTTGGATGCTAGGAGTATCGGGCTTCTGTCCTTCGACTCCGAGTGTTGCCTCTTTGACATTGGGGTGATTCCACAGGTTTGCCTTGAACTTCACGCGGCGCTCATTGAGTGCAACTGCGTGTCTAAACGTGCGTACGATGGTGTTAGACGTCGTAAACGGGAGTCGGCGGGGGATGAGGCCGACAGAGTTGACGGTGTCCCTGCATCGCCCATAACAGTGAGCATGGCGATCGGCATAAGAGCTACGGACTTACAGGCTATGCAGTCAATTTGATATATAAACGGCCTCTGAGCAGAGCGAAGGCTTGATGTATCAAGGACTGTCGTTTACAGTACACCAAGCAGGACCAAACATGCTGCGCCTTCGCCGCCTTGTCGATGCAGTAGCGCATGCCTACGCACGCTGCCTTGTCGCAGGTGTGCGCTCGGGTCCATTTTGGGCGCTATCCGTACTTGTTGATATCACTTTGTCCCAGATTGATCTGAGTCGAATCGTTCCTGAATCTCCGTAGCAAATCTAGGCTGCGCTATAATTGAATGGAATCTATAATTAACTCCCTGTCCCGTTGATTTCACAGAAAATAGGCCGATTTCGTAGAAAATGCCTTCCTAGAATAAAATAGCAGAATAATAAAATAACAGAGGATGACATACCCATTCGAGACACGATGCAACGGTATACGAGGCTTGCACCCACTCACATCGCGTACAAAAAAAAAAAAAACATAAAACATATGCCCGTCAGAATTGATATTCGCCTCATTGCTCAACGTACTTTCGAGACACAATGCAACTGTATACGAGTCTCGTACCCACTCACGTCGTGTGCACCAAAAAAAAACATAAAACATAAAACATATGCCCGTTCGGAATCGATATCCGACGCATTGCTCAATGTATTCTCTTGATGACGAGAGTCTCGTACAAAGAAAAACTTATCCACTTCTAGTTGGTTTTCACACTAACGCGGTTGGTAGCATTGAGCATCTACGCTTCGCATGAAGGCAAGTTGATTTGCAGCTTTTTCGAGTACTGATTAATACTGTGGCTAATATCACGACAACTACAACATACAGTGCACTCAAGTCCTCAACTTCTTCGCTCCTCTATTGGGGGTGGACTTAAATATAAGTAAAATTAAGCGCGAAATGGTTGAAAGGCACATACCTGGAATTTCCGTTCTCCTTCCCGCCTTTACGTTTTGCAGGAACCTTCGGCTCTACACGATTTCCGTTGGCATCGTTGATCTGCCGCCCGTTTTCGTCCACAGTCAGTGCTACAATCTCCTTCGAGGGTGCGACTTTGCGTGCACGTTTGCCACGGCCAGTCGGTCCAGATTCGTTGAAGCCGCTGGTATCGCTGGTGTTCGGCGCTTCGTCTTTCTTAGCGCGAGTCTTCTTTGGTGGAGCTTTGGCAATCGGTTCGCCTGCTTTCAAAGGTGCCTGGGCCGGTGTTTTCTTGAGACCTGCTAAAAGCTCGTTCCACTGGGGAAGTGGCGACACCGAACGCGGTCGACTCGGAGTGTCGAATGTAGATGACGCAGGCGACGCGGGAGGCTCGGGGAGGATTGGATCAGGAAAAATGTACCGTGCCCCAGCAGGACCTGGGATCGACGCAGATGGGAACGTGACGGTTGGGTGGTCAGGCTGAGGCTGCGACGAAGGAAAACGAGAAAAAATTGTGTCAGGAAAGACGTAACCACCAAATCCGGAGAACGGCGCAGATGGGTCGACAACTGTGGGTTGAGGCTGCGACGTAGCTGGCGGCGGCGACGCAGTCGGAGCCAACGGTGTATTGGGTGGCAACGAGATAGTGGGTGTCGGCGACGTAGCGGGCGGCAGCACGCCATGATTAATAGGGGAGGCAGGAGTATTCGACGCAGCGGTGGGTCCAAGTAAGGTAGGATTGATGCAACCAAGGTCAACATGGGCGTTAGACTTTGACCAGTCTGACCTCGTGGACTCCGATCCTTCATCGGCGGCAGTAAGGTCGTCCCTGTTTACGGCAACGGCGGAAGCAGAAGGGAGGGCGCGAGCTTCGCATGTTTCAGGTGCTGTGTTTGGTATCAGATCTGAAGCCAATATCAATAATAACGGGAGCGCTTACAGAATACAGTCTTGACAAACGCTGCGTATGGTTTCGCAATACTCTCCTCATATGTGATGTGTGATCCCATGAATGTGTGGCTGAGGGCATCCTCGCCATGATGAAATCTAGCAAACAGCGTTAGCGTCACCAAATTTTGCTTAAATCGTTCAACGGAACATACGCAATAGTACGGATTCGTCCGCCGTTTACAGGATCCGGTCCGCCGCCCATGACCGTCCATATCCATCCAGTTTGCTCCTCCATAGCCTGCGTAAACTGGTAGATTACATCGGGAATCGATTCGATTGCCCTGCATACGGAGATTAACGTAAAGTTGAGGAGTCGATGGATAGACGTACGCGGCATAGCGTTCTGGAGTGGGGGTGGCATTTGAGCCTGCTTTGGCCCCCTTCTTGCTCGCTTTGGCCTCGGCACCTGTCGTCGCTGGTAAGCCTATCAGACAATTCTTCTCATCCTCATCTTAGTTTCGTGTCTACTAGACTCAAGTGCGGCGTGGGCCGAACTTATTGGCGTGTTGGGCCGCCTTGGTATCGCAGCACCAGCACCAGCTGCGTCCACGGCGCCTACTCCCGCTGTACCTACTCCTGGTACCGCCACTGCTCCTGCCTACAGCCCCGTTTCGGCTGGCCCTGGAGTCATCTCGTGCCCGCACGTGTGTGTTCAGTGCCAGACGGCGTCAATTCCAGCAGTCCCAGCTCTCCCTGTTCCCAGTGCCGCCGTTCCAGGAACAAGTGCCAAAGCGTTGCTCTCCAACACGAAGGGATGGTATGCGGTCACCGTGGGACGTGCCGTCGGGGTATATCAGGGATGGTGGGTCTTGTTAGCGTACCGTATTTCTTGCGTTGATTTTGTTCAGGGCTGTTGTTGAGCAACTCACAAGCGGCGTCTCCGGCTCTGCAACCAAGAAATATCCGACGCGCCAGGTTGCCCTCACCGCCTTTCAAGAGGCCGAGGCCCTCGGCCTCGTCGAGGTCAAAGCCTAGGCCACGACGGCACATGTTGGTGGGCACTGGGTGGGCGCGGTTGAAGTCTTGATGCCATGTACTCATAATTGACATGTACCCATGTATTGACCTGAATCTGATCCATTGCGTTGTCAGTAATATCCGTTAAATTGAGCTTTTACTCCAGACTCTGATACAATAATTTTTTACTTGAATGAAGGGCTGAGAGCCCGCTGGGATCGAGCATGATGGAAGTGAGCAAATCCTCCGTCGACCTAAGTAACCCATCAACTGCCTTAGACACCTCGTCCGAGCGCCGCCACTCTGACCCCACCCCTCCGAGTTGTAGGATCTCGGCTTGATATCGACGTATGGATGATTGAAGCTTGGTGCTGTCGATAATAGCATCACGGATGTCGTCGCTGCTGCGGCTTATAGAATACTTATGGTACAATGCATCAACGTAGTTGAATGGCGACTCGCCGACGATTTTTGTGTACTTTCTTGCAATCGACTCGACCCTATCACACCAGTATGCCATGTGGCGATTTCTAGGCAATCTGTGAGAACATAAATGGTTGATCAGCGATGTCGTCGCTTACTCGGATCCAACGCCTGCGGGTTCCTGAACTTGGGTATTCGATGCTGCAGCCACTTTAGATCTGGACCTGGTAGTAATATCCTCAATTATTTGTGAGTTCTGAGTGAGTTATGCGGACGTACTCCACAACCTTCTTGCGGTATTGCACGCTTCGTCGTACACGGGTAGCTTCGCTATTTCTGGAACGATATTTAAATTTGACGCGGGGACTAAGGGGAAGGAGTTACTTATGATAACTCCTTCGGCTCTTGGCGTTGTTGGCCGCCCGTAACTCTTCTGGGGTGTTATAGATCCGAGGACGAGCCATGGCAGTGAAAGGCGGATGGCACAATGAGCATACTTATATTTGATGCATCTTACGGCTTCATAATAGCTTCGTCTTACCTTTATGGTTTTGTCTTACGTTAACTCACAGACGCCATTTCCTCGTTGAATGTTCTGAATGCTCTACTGCGAACGTTTCTAGATGATATAATTCTCATTTACAGAGCCGCTTACCGGCTGAATGCTGGTCCTATCGTGAAGTATGTGTGGATGAAGTTCCAGCCACCAGCTATTTGTCAATGTATTGACATCCGTGACTAAGCGTATCGATCTGCCGAACGGGTGTTTTTCCATCAACCCTGAATCTGAATCTTTCGACCGAAAAAATCAACATAACAACATAACGGGTGCAATACGGGTAAGTCAGATGAACCTCGATCGATTGGCAATGGTCTAAACATAGCATATCTAGATGTCGAAAGCCAATATCGGTCTGTTTGGAGATGGATGGCAGACAACCCCTGCGGAAGGCGCTTTCCTTCGTTACCTATCCCCTATATACAGGCGTGCATCTAAGGAAGGAAAAAAGACAATCTTCTTTGTTCTACTGTGGCCAGTGTGGTTTGACCGCTTTCCCGTGGTCTTACTCGACGGATGGGATGACGATGACCCGAGCTTAAAAGGAGGCGTAGACCCTGACCGCCTCGAATGGGCTAAAGGCCTGCAGAAACAAGTGAGCCCATCAACTAATGCATATCGATTCGATTCTTACGTTCTCAGTATATCCAAACAAAATTGTATTGGGAAGGTGCGAACCACGGCAAGGATTTTGAGGACGAGAAGTACAACAAGTGGGAAGAACAGCTCACGGTTGATGCGGATCGCGCTAGAAGGGTACGTGCAACCAAACTCCCTCACATCTTAAGTGACATATCTTTAGCGCCACGATTATTTTTCCTGGGCCAGGCTCGGTGTGTACGGCCAAGGCCACGAATTCGACATCGTCATAACGCTGGAGGAAAGGGCTGCGATGGAAAAGACGCCTGAAGAGTGGCTGCTGTACCATTGCGACCGGATCGAGAATGAGATGTGGCCATACGCGAGATTGTTAGATACACGCTCTGATACGCTTGCGATGTAGTTCCATTTGCAATTGTACTGTGGGCCGAGCCAGGCCGGGCCTGACCAAGCCGTATTCTGATCAGATTGACAATGTTATTGACAAACTGCCAACCACATGATCACATGATCAGAACTTCGTTGAATCACAGCACTTCGAATCGGAGGATCGTTCAATCATTCCTTCATGCATCATGCTAGGTTTCGTCCTCAATCCTCTTCATGCGCCATCCAGCCGTTTATAGCCCTCCATACAATGACCCCGCCGGTGCGAAGTTACTTTTATTTTTTGGTGAACTTTCTATTGATAGAGTTCTCATAGGTGTGGCCGTTCATGCCTCCTATCCATCGGCCTTTCGTATCCTCCGTGTACTAGACTTCAGGGATTTGGAGAGCCGTCTGGCTGCTTAGGTGCGAAGCTACTTTTCTCCCCATTAATTTTGGCTGACATGGGTACATAGAACGCTCACACCGGTGTGTTCGGCTTCCGTTCGCTGCCCCCTAGCTCCTGAACTCCCAACCTAGAGCTTGCGGTTATAACCTGACTTCGGATAAGGGATTTTCTATAAAGACGAACAGTGCGTATCCCTACACTACCCACCGACATGTCTAAGCGGCGACGACAGTTTCAGTACCAGAGCTATCTCGAGCCAGCCTCCAGCTTGGACGCCCCGCTTGAATCCACTCAACGCCACACCACATACGAGGCAAATCGGGATGGTCTGGCAACCTCGCATAGCTATGTCACGGTGCCAGCCTTGTCCAGTGAGCGACCACACGACGGTGCTTCGATGCTTCACCCGTTACCCTCCGCTGAGGACGACGGAGATAGCTTGTTCCACTTCGAGTGGATGGATCCTGATTTCGCGCAAGAAACCCTCGAGCCTGACCAGCCCACCAGCGATCACACAATCGTCAGTGAAGCCTCTAAACGACGACGAACCATGGCAACTGTATGTTGCGATTCATTTTCCCCCCGTGTTACATCACTGAAGTTGCGTACAGGATAGTCCTCTTCTTCTCTGGGAGGCGGAGATCGATATTTATTTGTTAGAGCTGCTCCGGCTTGAGGGCGCGGGTGATGCCGGCCTGCTCTGTACCGGCTGCAGTAGGGATCATGCACCTGTGGTCGCCGAGCCGTTGTACCGCTGTTTTGACTGCTTGGATGCTCGCTTTCGTTGCTGCGAGTGTTTTGTTCGGGACCACAGTGCCCAACCTTTCCATCGCGTCAAGGTACGCACTTCGGTCATCGAAACAATTATCTAACTCAATATCGTCATCAGGTGTGGGATGGCGAATGCTTTACAACAACGTCCCTCAACCAACTTGGTCTTCGGGTACAGCTGGGCCATCCTGCTGGTGATCGATGCCCAAATCCAGCATCGGCCTATGCGGACGACTTTGTGGTACTACACACGAACGGCATCCACCACGTCGGCCTCGACTTCTGTGACTGCCTGCAGCCAATGCCCAGGCATATTCAACTGCTTCGCGCAAGGCTATTCCCATCTACTACAATATACCCTAAGACAGCTGCGACATTTGATCTCTTGGAATTCTTCCAGCTACTTTCCTTTATGTCCAAGGTATCGGGATTTGAGTTTTATCAGACCCTCGTGCGACGAACAGACAACACAGGGACGACGAAACTTCCCGTAAGTGACGGATGTTCCCTTTCTCCACCGTGATTCTGATGATTTGATGATTTGATAGGATCGCTACCCTGCCTTTCTTCGAATGGTCCGCGAGTGGCGGCATCTGAAAATGCTGAAACGCGCGGGTCGAGGTCATGACCCTGCTGGTGTGAAGGCGACGGGACAGGGAGAATGCGCTGTTCTCTGTCCAGCATGCCCCCTCCCTGGCATCAATCTACCACCCGATTGGATGGAGGCCCCTGAATCAAAACAGTATGTCGATTTATATTTGTATATCATTATCTCGTTTGTTTCTGATCGCATCGACAAGGTGGCTATACGCTCTCTTTGTGGGAATCGACGCCAATTTCCGCTTGAAACGGCTGAAGGTCTCCAGTGATAGTCGCGACCCCGGTTTGAACCACGGATACGCCTACTTTGTTGAAGACCGAAACTTCAAGACTTACCTGAACGAATACGGCCCTCGCATACCCGACGATGTCAGTACATGCAACAACCACGATGCGATCAAGTCTGCAAGTATTCGAGGAGGGAAGGGTGTCGACGCGAGTGGCACCGGCAAGACAGAATGTGCTAGACACGACATGAAGCGTCCTGTCTCTGTCGGGGATTTGCAAAAGGGCGAACGGTACATTTCACCAGTGTTACCAGTGTGGTGCCTGTACTGACGATCATTCCAGATATGTCAATATGGACTTTTTTTTCCTATCAAGTCTGAACCAGAACCCCCCGAAACGTGTGGTTGTCTCCTATGACATCGCGTGTCAGTGGTCACGTAATCTCAATGCTCGCGTCCCGTTATACCCACCGAGCCGCTTCCCCACCTTAGACATCATATACCTCGTACCCAAATTCCACCTGATTGCACATCTTCCTGAGTGCCAGGTCAAGTACTCGTTCAACTTCACTCGTCACGTCGGCCGCACCGACGGCGAAGCCCCGGAGCGTGGTTGGGCAGCCATCAATGCTGCGGCCAGCAGCACCAAGGAGATGGGTCCAGGTTCACGACGCGATACTCTCGACGACCATTTCGGGGACTATAATTGGAGGAAGGTTGTCACGCTTGGTACTGCTGTCTAAATTTACGAAATATACTGGTTATTCAAAGATATGCAGGTGCCACTTTCCTACGAAAGGTCAATGAAGCGGTCTCCTCGAGGGCTTTACATGTGGAGGCTTTTGAATGCTTTGATGCGGCTCTTCCGGTGGAGGATACCGTTGTGTGGACTCAGATGGTTCAGGCTTGGGAAAGTGACGGAAGCAAGCCCAACCCGTTCGCGCCCACCCTACAGAGTTAGTTCATAGATATTTTTTGTGGGTCGTGAACTCACTTGCCGTAAACAGGGATATCCGAAAACGATGTGAGACTTGAATTGGCCCAGGAAGAGGAGGCAGGATTGCGGGAGGTCTTAACGTCCGATATACATGAAGATGTGCCGCCGAGTAGGCTAATTGCGCAAGGCCTCGAACTGGAGGATTTACAGTAAGTTTTACATTACGAGAAACATGACGTCCTTTGCTGATTCAACCTCTAGACGCCTGTTACGATACGACACAAAATCCTTGGGTCCCCACTCAACCAGTCTCCAACGCTCCAAGATCATTGAACGCAGTAACCGTCTTTGGCGGAAAATTGAAGCGTGGATCAGCATTCAACAGCTCTACATACCTGGAGTGGCAACGCTTCGTTTGCGGGCAGAGCGAGACGGCGGCGACGAGCCGGTTTCGGCGATCAATGTCGACCTTCTCCTCCCTTCCAAGATTGTAGGTCGAGTGCCCTGTGATGTCAAGTTCCTGGATTACGAGTGGCGGCTACGATATGCCCAGGCGCACACGACTCTTCATGACATCCGCCGCGCCATTCTGCTACGCTCCCAAATGTTCAAGACTAAAGATAACATTGTTCGCGGTCAGCGCATGCACACCCGTAGCCTCGCCCTCATCGCCACCGTTTCATCCCGTATTACAGCGGCCGCCCAGAAATACCGAGTAGTTCATGAAGCCCTCGTCGCTCTCAACCTTAGGGCAGGATGGGAACTCGAGCTGAAGGTGCTGAATGATACGGACCTGCGAGGGCTCACTGCTGGAGAGGATGATCTTTCAGAAGGCCACCGGACAATGTCGTGGATCTGGACTACGTCTGATGGGACTAACGCGCTGGAGGGCGAAGGAAAGCAGGAAGGTTTGTGGCAGGCTATGGCCCGTATCTTATTCTATGCTTATTCCATCTCCCAAGCTCTACGTATCGAGTGGTGTAAGGCCAGGGCACGCGCGCACCGGTGGCAGGAGGAGTGCCTCCTCCTCGGAGAGGAGATGCGGCGCGTCAACGCTTATCACGAATATCAGGAGGTGCGCTGGCGTAGTGTGGCGAGGACACCTTACTCTTGGATCGTAGATCTCGCAACGGTCAGCGGAATGGGGGCATACGCTCTACGTCAAGCCAAATTACACCGTAGGTTGCGATCGGTGTGCCAGACAGCATGGAAGGACCTCGCCGCAAGCATCAGTACAGGGGCACCCGATGGTAATGATCTTGTTGAATGTCATTAGTGAAGGCAATACTTTCTTAGAATAACATACAGACTTTTTTCCGTGTATAACATGTACATTGATACCAGGCAGATATTACATGACAAGAACGCAGTCTGGACATGAAGAAGTGATCGAAACATCAAGACTGGGCTGATCAAGATCTAAATGCGTGTGTGCCTGATTAGTAGTGTTCCAAAGGAAGTGATGCCAGGAACAATCGCATAAGGGCGCGACAGGGCGGGACCAGCTCATTGCGGAACGCTCTCGCCATCGTGAGCAACGATGAAAAGGCTGCTGTACAGTGTGGTGAGGCTATTCACATGCTGGGTAGTCTGGCTGTCATCAGAGGTGGATTATATATCAGGATCTCCCTGTAAGTTAGAGTCCGTAATGCATCATGCTATTGTTCTAATGAGAGCATTTGATATATCAAAGTGCCAGCATCTGGTGGGACTTACCATACGCCGATGAATTCGATCAGGACGTCGATAGGGAAGGCCTTCTCGAATGAACCAAGGTCGCCCCAGCGTGTATACATCCTGTAGGTGAAAGGAACTTGTTGGCCCTGGGCCGTTCCAGAATCCATTTTCAACCTTCCGTGTAACCAATTGAACAGGCTGCTCTACAAAAGGAGACTTTGAACACTGCGCGTGCCTTCGAGAATCGAGACAACACAGGATTGATGTAGAGATTGTAGAGCCATCATCTGTGCTGCATAGCTTAGTGACTTCAGGTGATATTGAGGGCCTCGAGTCACTTATAGAACAAGCTCACCAATAGATATATTGTTTGTGATTTGTGTATCTCTAATTCAACTGTTGAGAGCACGACGAGCGTCGAGGAGGAAGGATGTAGATGCCATGTCCATTTTGGGAAGGATGTGCCTGGCAACTCAAGCTCCCAGTAAGAAACCCATGTATTAGCTAACTTTTTCGGCCATTCTCGCACATTATTCTATTGTCATTCATTCACCCACATTACGGGCGCAGCCAACTGTACATATATATGTCGTTATCCTTAACAATGTCTTGATCCTAAGTAATTCGATCCGGAGAATGGTCGACATCTTATGAGTGCACAAGTTCGTTGCAAGTTCGTTCCCTGTTTGTCCTTGTAAATAGCATGTGAAAGTGCCTCAACGGAAACATCATTCCTTGCTCTTAACGTCCATGTTCTCCCCTCTTCGTGTCACCACCATTCCACCCATGGCCAGTGGCATCCCTTCGTCATAGGTGCCAGCCCAAATCGACAGCCCTCAACCTCTATATCCTCGTACGCATGTCTCCAACGACCCCTCGCTCTGACATCCCCGGGCTCGACACTCCAGGATATTCCACTTAGTCAGGTAAGATTCGTCGGTTCTATGGCCGCATATATTGATATGTTTGTTTCACCCCAGGCACTCTACACCAGTTTAGCAGACATATGCAATACACGATACCACGCAGATCACTGGCTTCAAGCTCCAAGCCGTACCCGCGAGCGCCCCAGCTAACCGCTGGATTCTATGAGAATTAGACAACCAGACTCTCATTGGCGTCGAGCCCATGGGGCGGCGCTTACACCTAGGGGCGGATTCGGAAACGTGAAGGTGGTACTGGGACGGCAATGGGGGCCAACATAAAGGTGCGCTCGAAGCTACGTGGTGCTTGGTACCCACTAACGGCATCCGTATCCAGCTCGAATAAAGACTGTGGTAAGCCTGTTTAATACGACCATCGACACGTTCCGGATCTTTCTGACACACTTCCGTTGTCCAGAAGGCCGCGAGATTGAAAAGGATTGCCAAGGCGAAAGGTGCCGTCGACGTTATACTGCTGTTGTTTTTGTGGACTAACAAGTACTCGATAGGTGGCGAGTGTTTGGCTGCATGAAAGGAGAACTTCGAGCAACTATCGAGGAAAGGACGCTAAGCTGAGGAGGATACGAGCAGCAGAGGATACACGAGGATGTGAACGGTGGAGGTCTTGGCGGTGGAGCATAGGTGCAGATGATGGCTTTTCTTGGACCCAGCGGAGAAGCTACCGGCAGGGCGGGAGCAGTAGGGGCGACGAGAGCTAAGGGTGACGCGAGCGGGGGCGACGCGAGCAGGGGGAGGGAGCGGACGAGCAGTGGACCACAGATAGTCTTTTTAATGCATCGTAATATCGGCCAATGTCGTAGAATACGAAATGGGACAGATTGACTACATTACTTGACATTTGCTGTCTATGAATGCGAGATAATCTCAGAATGTTTTCCTATCTATTAATCCAGCGCTAATTCATTTGCTGCAATTAGGAGACATAAAATGCGAAAGAATGGTAGAAAAAGTTAGCTAATACATGCATTTCTTTACTGGGCAAGCTCAAGCTTCAAGGTCGCCTTGAGTCGCCTTGACTTCCTGACATAATCACCTTGAGTTCGGCTCACCTCACCTCGCGGCAACGCTATCCGTGCCTGTGATCTCCCTGTTGAGATTACCTGTTCATGGCCGCTATATGTTGGCACAAGCAATCCTCCTCCCTCCCTATGTCACCCCACTTCTATGCTCTTCTAATTCCTCGTCGCACCACGTACAAGGCCTGTCACGGAGGCGTTCGTACTCGCGCTCGGCTTTTGCGCATCATCTCGTTTCGGCCGCAGCCCAACGGTGCATACGAAAAGTTGAGTATATCGTCGACCAGAGTGGGTGAAGAGCGGCATCGTGGGAGGTTGTGATCACGCCGATGTATCGACGTCCCCAACATGCGCGAATTCCGGTGCTGAACTGCCATAGCTGGAGATCTTTTTAACTTCGGCAAGATCACCAAGAACACCGCAGGCAAGAAGAAGATCAAGCGAAAATCTCTTTCGCGTACAAGCTCGAGCTCGAACATGTTCTCTATGCTCAGTCAAAATGCTGAACCTGCCGCAGAATTTAAAGGCATTTTTTCCTCTACGATTCTCGTGTTAACACCGGTACTAATGTATCATCAGTGGCACCGGAACCGCAAAGGAAACGCCTTGTCCTCCAACCTAGCACGAAACCCACTGGCGAGGATCAAGATGCTGCAGTCAAGTCCGAGTCGGAGACCGAGGCGCTGGCTGATATAAGGGTGCTTGAGCCTGGGCGAGATTATGGCTTTTTGGACAGGTGCGGGGGGTCACAGCCTTTGACTATCGCTGGGCTGGGGAGCTACTGGTCGTCACTCTAGGGGAGGATGCAGTAGTTGGCGATGAGGATGGGGTTCTGCTACGATTATGGGAACTTGAGGACAATGTGAATGGGTATGAGAATCAGGCCATCGATGGGTCTGGATCAGGGTTATGGGTGAGATTATGGGTCGTTGGCAATGGCGTGAAGAACTGCCACCCGCCGGTGTCCGTCATGGGGTTGAGGGTGAGGATGGAATAGTTGGAATGCTAATGGGTTAGTTGGTCTCGGAAGCATACAGTAAGTTCTGCTGGGGTCCCCGTGTGATTTTAGCTAATTTCGAATCATGACAGGGAAGGGAAGCCGGCAGACTTGTGTTCACGACTTCAGGTACGTCCTACTTTCTACCTCCCTCCCTGTCATCTCCCTAATCCTCCAATTTCACAGTGCAAAATACCTCCTTTTCTGGCAATTCTACTCTCGTCCTCAGCAACGGGACAAGTACCTCAGGCGCCCGACCAGGACGAAGAAGCTCAGGGAGGTGACGAGCTTCAGGCGGGGCACGCGCACCTTGATGTCATGCTCATCTTGTTCCCGTGTGGTGCCGCTGACGACCATGCCTAGAGACAGAGGCAGTCAACATCGGAACTGGAGGCCAAGCGAACTGGAACGCACACATTCGGAGCAAAGCCCATGGCGAGAAGGAACGTCATTTGGCCTCCGCTGCAAAAAGCAACATCGCGACTTTCTTCACCAAGCGCAAGGATACAACGACACCGCAATCCTCCATCCCACCACCTCCTCGCTTGAAGAACGTTATCAGATCATTCAAAACGTTCGCGAACGTCCAGCATGATGGGCACGATGGCGTTGAACAGCAAGTGGTGGATCTTGCATGGAATCCCGCCCCTAGCTTTGCACCGACCGCCGTGCAGGCAACAGCGCGCAACCTGCTTCTCCAGATTCAGGTGTTCTCGCGGAGCTTGCCTCTGTCCGTACCAGATGCAACTCCTGAGGATGTCTGGGCACGATTCGCAGGTAACCCCGCCGACGAAATGGCAGGATTCGATGATGCATTCGAGATGGTAAATCACGCGTTGCACGCCACTTTTAGTTATGATTTGGCTGTCGAGGACATCGCAGGTATGATCCGACGAGGGGAAACTGGAGTATGCGAGTTATGCAGGTGGCTGCTGATTTGCTTGTCGACATTGGACTTATCCGGTGGCGTCTTGGAGCCCCGATTAGAACGAGTGCTGAACGCTGTTAAGTCATTGGTGAGTTCCTCATATATTTCCAATTTGAAAACTCACCGACCTGATACTTGTAGATTCCTGACTGCTCCTTCTCGTACGCCGAGCCCTGCTTCCGCCGCACCAAACACGCCTTCCACAGCACCGAGTGCCCTCGGTGCACCACTTGTTCTATCTCCTTCACTGAGCGATCCTACGATGTCCAATCCGGGTCCCGCAATATCAGAGTCCTAAAACGATTTGACCATGATCGCTGAAGCTGAACCGCTCATTTCTCATCCCCTCGAAGCACCCAGCTCGACGTGCGCCGGCTACCATCTCGTCTTTCCTGATGGCCACTTACCGTACGCGTCATATCCGTTCCTCCTCCACACTATACACAGTCTGCCCTGGCGAGTTAATATCACAGGAGATACAATGGTCCTGTTTTCAAATTTCCGCACTGGTGCAGCTCGGAAAGATCATGATCCTTGTTCTCACTGCGCAAGCCTCGATTCTCATAACGTACTGATGGGTATCTGGCATTGAAATCTTGATGGAGCACACGAGAACATATCTTGGGCATATCTCACACCTTCCCAGATGCTCGCTGCACTCGAACGAAAAACCGAGCAGAACAACCAACTCAAGTTAAGGGCTCTCAACTTGTCTCGTAAAATTGGCCGAAGGAACACTCATCTCGACGCATCTGTCCACGGCTCCGCAAATTCGCTATCAAGACGGCGCAAGAGTACTCGGAACGCTCACCGTGTACAAATAATCCACTCCAGTGTCCATTCTGTCCCCCTTGGTGGAACGAGCTTTAATCTATCTATTCATCTATCTTTCTCTATGATTTTAGATTGATTACACCCATTTCCATAACAAACGCACAACCGATGCTATATATATGAAGCTTTGAAGACAGTCTCTCTGCCGTCTGACTCGGAGAACTTAGTAGTGCTTCAACTGGAGTCTGGTACTACTAGTAGTAGTAGACCTTGGTCCTTTGTCTCGAACACGTGATCGACACGTCTATACATTAGCAAAGATTGGTAACTACTATATTTTAAATAACCTCCATCAGGATTTTGATCCTTGGGCCCCTTACCTTCTATGGCGTGGGCGAGTAACTCGTACTTTAAATGTGTTGCCAGTGCCCAGGCCTCCTGCCAACCAGTCTCAGGATCTAACCTTTAACCGTGGTCTCTAGAATCTTAAGCATCAGGACTGTCCAGTGTGTTCGTCTGCGTTCATTAGACGGTGAGACATTGATATCCCTTCTTTCCTTCATCCTACTAACCTCTCACTTCTTTTCCAGTAGCTTTGTTTAATTTCGCCTCCCGGCTTTATGGCTGTCACGGTGTTTCTATGTTAGATGAGGTGTGCAACTCTATACATTCCTATTCTGCCTGGACTGCTTTAAATGCGGATACCAGGACGCTCCAACGACGTGAGAGGTCAAGTACACAAGCCACATACTCGTCCAAATATCACCTTCTTGGAGTGTCAACTTCCCAGCTTACGACACATGGCCGTCAGACATGAACCCAGCACCAGAAATTCATGGCTCCACCGATTTCCACCAACACCTGAATTGAATGAAGATAAGGAATTTATCGTCAAGATTTCCTTCATTGCGAAACTTGATTGCTTGAAGTTATGGCTTGTGCGTCTTTTCTTCTCAGCCTCGCATCCTTAATTCGAATCTAAATCTTCTCAGCCCATAAACATCTGACATCGCGGTAGATCCAACTTTGTACCCTTCATTGTCCTTGCAGCCAGGCTTTTTCCCTCCTCTCTACCGGTCTATGTCACATCTAGCCCATCGACCTGCCCACCCTGGATGAGCTCCACCTCATCCTCCACTTCATCGAAGGTCTGAAAATGTACAAACCTCTTCCAACTACTCCAACTCCCTTGCCGGTTTCCCGTCCCTCAAAACCCTGCCACACACCCCGTTCTCTTCCGCAGCGTCAACACATCAATGTCCACGGTCGGGGAGTCTGAATAAGTCAACGGTGGTGCACATCGAGAATTGACACGAGCATGCCAAGACAAAAGATGATCTGAAATTGTTGGGACGTCCATTTCTGCAGGAGGCCTGTTGGAAGATTACAATCAACATGGTGCTGAGTGTTGGGACAGGCAGCTGAACGACGCAGTTAACATACGTCATTAACATGGAGGTCGCCAAAAACGTATGTATTGGACTTCCGTCTACAATACTTAAAAACTTACTGATCGTCAGGACTACAGAAATCAGGACTAAGCTCTGGTCGACTCAATGGTCGTTTATCCCATGGACAATGCGCCATAGACCAGGACGAATGAAAGACAACATCAGTAAGTTACATTCTTGAGCAAATCCTGTCATCGACCCAATAAAAAACTAGAACTAACGTCTTGTACAGAAACATCCTGTATAGAACATCTGTCGCCACGGACGATGGTCCCCGCATCGTCTGCACCATGTTCCTCATACTCGCCTAACCCGACTCACCTGGTTCTAATATATCCTGGCACAACAATCGATGTAGATCTTCGAACTGCTGTTTCCAAATGCCCTCACCTATGACCAGGTCGCACATTAGAATATGTTGCACAAGACCATTCTCGGAGCCACATGTTATCATGTTATCATCCCCCATAAAGCCTCGAGACCGACTCCTCATCCATCCAGCACCAACTCCTCCGACTACATGCCAATGCATGACCCTCTTCTGCACCACAAACCTTCACGCCGCAGACCCTCCTGGATTTCAGAGCCTCCGACGACCTGCACAGCATCAGAAGTGTGACTCCTCTGAAGACGCTCATGAACAAACGTACATATTCCATCCTGTTACGGGTCAACGTTTGCTGATGCCAATGTTGTGTGCAGGCTTGGTGGGAGTGTCGAAGGATCCAAGTGTCCTGAATACGAATCTTACCTATGGACAAGGTACCTGTTATGATACTACGATCACAATCTGTGCTGATGGACTGATAGATCACCACGAGGCCCCCCTTGCTGACCCTGCCATACACAGTTACACTTCGCCGATCAGGAAGATCATCAAGGTCTACCAAGAATGGGATCAGATACCAACCGTCTTTCAGACCCAAATTGCTTCACGAATGTGAGGATACCAAGACGTCGGGCCTGTAACTGATCTGGATCGTCCCATCTAACGATTCAAGCAACGATCTATACCACCTTTTCTGAACGTCACACCTTTCTACCTTCTCTGTATGCTTTATCTTTCCGAACTCGCCATCGGAATCTAGACCCAACCCAAACTTATCGTCAAGGGTATCAAAGGTACGTTCGATCTTCAATTTATTCGTCTTACTGAACAAGCTCTCAGTCGCTGCATACAGATAACTCGCCGCGGACTAGAGATTCGCTACTCTGGACAAGGGAGCATATGATCTGTCGATACTGCAGGTTTTTCCCCCTGATCAGTACACCACTAGTAACTTGTACGCCATCTTCCTTTGATCCTAACGACTGTTGGACAGGAATAAACCTGCCTGGCGCTCTCAGGTTCTCCTACTGGACCGTCCGAAGCACTACCGTCGACATCTCTTCCTTGCACGGAACTCTCAACGGATTCTCGTGGTTCGACCTCCTTGGTTCAACATCACCAGATCTTGAGTCTTGAGTGTCCTTCAGTCATTCAACGCCTTCTACATCTAGTTCAAATATTGGATTGAATGAATCCCATTGGATTGGATGAATCCCACTGGAAATGTGATACACCCGGTCGTCTCATGCTCAGGATTTATGGAACATCATACAAAAGATGCACCATGTGTTTGATGTGCGTATCATTATACTTGAACATGAAGATATATCCTTATCGATGTCTAGACTTTGTTTCCACCCGACAACCAGATTTTCTCTACTCTGGCCCAAGGAGTGAGGACTAGCGCACCCTGTGCCACCTCTACTTTCAACAAGATCAGCCTTAGGGTAGGTTTTGATCGAGTGAAAAATTTAACGTCATTCACATCACTTATGTATGTCTTTCTTCATTTTTTGCCTCTTTATCAGCGTGAGACTAACATTGATCAAATAGTCTGACTCAACCCAACTTGAACCCAACATTGAACAATCTTCGAGCTTGTAGACACAGGTATCAACATCAACGAACGCATGACGGAAGGAAAGCTAGTATACAAGACTCATGATTCTGATTCTCCATACGCGTCGTCGTGAGAGGACCTCGTCGATCTTGACGTTCCCTGGGATCAGCAACTTACGATCTCACTATCGATGTCATCCTACACGACCAACTCAAATACGACACTCTTTGTCGAGAGTCCACAGGACGGACTGTCTGTACGACGTAGATGGCATCAGGTTGGCGAATGTCATGTCCAAAAACGAGGACATCGAAAGGCGTAGTTCAGACAAGCGGCGGCTCAAGACCTAGATTACGTCCAACGACCGAATCCCCATGCTCAATGACATCCGATCATCTAACTTTCTTTCCATGAGTCAGTCAACTAGCAGTCAGTAAATTCTCGCTCCCTCCAAGGACACCATCTCTTTACTACAACCCCACGACGCTGACGAGTGCCAATTGCGGTATTGACGGAGACGAAGCAGTGGTTCTCTTTTCGGTGCGTTCACCCTTGTCCCAGTTCATCTAGGCGCTGACTTAGACTGGTCACTAGGTTTACTCTGCCTTGGCACCCGCCTGTGGTAGTGTTGTGCTGTTCATGAGAAAACCGACTCCACGTCGGGACTTGCTCTAGGGGAAGGGCAGGTTGGACTTACTGTTACTGCGATAGGATTGCATATTGCAAGCATGGTATTTGATATTGGTTTACGAAAACTTGCACTGAACTAGCGCTGATACTCATTTTACCATTGTATGTACCCCAGACGACTGCGATAACTAAAGAAAAACTGGGATAAAGTCTTCGGGATTGTATGGTATGTCGGTTCCCCACATTCTGAATGTATCGTAAGTCTAACACCACAACCACACACAGCACCATATCACCTACCTCGCCTCCCCCTCCGAAACACAATAGGAAGAAAGAAGTACGTCTGCAATGAACTCCCCCCACCAACCGTCCCTCGTCCAACAACGACCCCGCAACATCCACTTTCTGCATAACGACACTTCTCAACTTATGGCGAATCTTCTCTCTCATGCCAGGTCTTACCATGGGTGTTAGCTCAGTCATCGAATCACTCCTCCTGTGCGAGATCGATGCTTTCCTCAGCACGGATGCCGGTGTTACATGGACGATGGTCCACGCACAAGTACGAGTTTGGCGCTAAGGGAGTATTCTAGTCGTCATCAAGGAGGAGGCTACCGAAAATTCCCTTGATTGGGAAAAATGTGGTGCGTCTCCATCCACGGTTGCATATTAAGAGACTGACGTGCCAATAAGAAGTCGTCCGATATCAGTATCTGTGTTAAGCTGTGTGCTCGGGTGCTGGTGGCACTCCCGGACTCCACATCTCAGAAGTTCATCGGCCAAATGACACATCGTGACCAGTCAAAGGAAGTCAAGCGAGTCGTCTTTGTGTTCTTGGATTCTGCCAAAACTCGGTCGAGGAAGTTCGGAGAAGGACTGAGAGGACGACTTTGAGGGGTGGGACACACGGCCGAATCCGCGAAAGCCTTATGTGGACTGATATGTTGGGGAGAAGAAGAGAAGTACGGACCCTGTAGATCATGAAGACGATTGCGACTGCACAAATACAGACTACGAACGGCGAGTCTACAACCTATTACCTATTATCTATCTAACATCGCTTCGGTGATTACAATTTTGTGTGTTACAGAATGTATGTGCCCATGGGAGACGCACCTTCGGAAAATCGTGGCAGGGAAAGCACCCAAGCTCCCTTCCCGGATCACCTTTCTCTCCTTCTACCACCACAAATATTCCTCCAATCGCGCCTACCTCGTCATCGAGACCAATCTCTTCTGCTACACGATTGACGCAGGCCGTACATGGAACGAATGTCACACACCCACACCTCCAAACATCTTCAGCGCATGTCCTGCACTTTCATCCAACCTCCGACATCCTCGACATGAAACAAAGCCTTGGCAAGAGATCTGCTCACACTGAGGCGCAGTTCTCACTCGACAACGGTCGTACGTGACACACTACCAAGATGTACTTATGTAACTGTGCGTTCGCGATGGATAAGGAACTTAATGCGGACCTGGCGAACGAGATCATCTGCGAGTCGTATGCCGAGGGAGTTTTGTCTTGTACATCAATTTCTTCTTGCTGAAGACAAAGCTGTTCGATCAGGTTGGCATGTTTGCCAAATTCTCGGAGTTCTTGGTCTTGGCGTCGGTTCGTGTTAATTGATATGTTGGGATCTTTTCAGGTTATTCTGACAGATTACACAGTCCAGTAGTAACCGATCACTGGAGTTACATGTCTCTCTGGATGTATATTTATTTACGACTGGGAGGTTCCCACCAGGCATGAATCCTGACACCCATGTGCGTTATTCTCGCGGATTATGAATATTTGCCTTTCCAAACTGACACCCATATAAAAGGCGTATACTGCCCTGGAATCCTGCACGATTCATGCACTTGACGATGTTAGAGGAGCCTTTCTACTATAACATCCTTAAATCCAACTCCAACATCACTGATTTTGGCCTTCCCGTCGAGAATGCGAATCGTAATGAGCAGAGCTATGTGGACTTGGAGATGATTGGGGTTGGACTTATCAATGTCGTTCCTATGATGGTAAGCTTCATGAAGTGTATTATTGTCCTTACAATATTCCTGATGTTCTCCGCAGGATGCACTTGGAAATCACTAATCACCCAACACAGACCATTGTTGACCAGCCAACGGCAAATTGCTCACCCACAGCCTAGAAGGATGTCGATCTCGCAGTCGAAGCCGCTCAAAAGACTGTCGACACTACATGGGGCCTTAACGCGTCAGGAGCACAACGTGGGGAACTTCTGAACAAACTCGGCAATCTGATGGTGGAGCGCAAGGGGGGGTTGGCTGCACTCGAGGCTTTGGACAACGGTGCGAACATTGTCCATGTCTTCGTTTCTGTATTCACTTTTTTCCCTAGGGAAAATGTTCCATTGGGCTTACAGGACCAACGTCACATTTGCTACCAATGTGATCAAGTATTACGCTGATGGGCAGACAAGATCCATGGTCAGACCATTGAGGTATGTTGTCGTTACAATAATTGTGGATCTGCTGATGGTCTTTCTATAGACCGATGAGAAGAAGTTGATTTCCACCCACCACGAACCCGTGGGCGTTGTCGTGAGTGTCATCGTCAACATCGTCATCACACAACTGATCCGTGCAATAAGGGACAAATCCTTCCTTGTGCGTTCAATGTGCAGTAAATATGCATTATACTAATCCAGGCTTCGATCAGTGCAGGGAATGGCCTTCCTCTCCCTTCACAGAGCGTATAGCTCATTTTTAGGCATAGTCCTCATCTTGACTTGGAAGATTGGCCCTGGTACGAAAACTTAGCCCATCCATAAGTAATCCCCGTTTTATTTACCCCTCATCCAAGTTTTCATTCTCACCAGCTCCTCTCCAGTCATGTCCCTGACGGCACTCTACATGGCTAGCCTCATCAACAAAACCGTCTTCCCGCCCGGTGTCGTCAACATCCTCACCGGCTTCGGCCAAACGGTCGGCGCCGCCATCAGCTCGCACCCGCGCATCGAGAAGCATCACCACACTCGTGGGCCGAAACGTCACGGAGGCTGCCGCGAAGAACAACCTCAAAGAGGTGACCCTTGAGCTCGGCGACAAGAGCCCGAACATCATCTTCAACGACGCGGACCTCGATCAGGCTGGGCTGTCCACGGTGTCCACGGGTTGCTTGCTGCTAGAGGTGCCTTGAGCTGACAGTGATACAGCTGGAACCATGGCCAGGCGTGCTATGCCGGCTCATGCATCTTCGTGCAGTCAGGTATCTATGACGAGTTCCTCAAGGAGTTTACGGCCAGGGCGCAATCGATCAAGGTTGGTGATCTGTTTGCCGCAGGTGTCGACCAGGGCCCGCAGGTTTCTCAGATCCAACACGACGTGAGTGATCCGTCCTGGCCGTGTATGCCTCGGCACAGAAGTCTACTTCACCAACCCGACTATCTTCACAAACACCAAGCCAGAGATGAAGATCGTCTAGGAGTCATGCGTTAGGAGTCGTGCGTACGACGCACCGTGCGAGGGAGAGTCCGTTTACGGTGTATGTCCCGCCTGTGGATTCTAGTGTCTCTTCACCCGCTGTCGCCGCTGCCAATACTAACACCACTGAACTCGAACACACCGCACCTGAACACGCACCTGCACTTGCACCTGCCGCCGACCTCACCTCCGATATCATACATCGACACCTCCCCTCCCACCTCACCACCTACCTCCCCTCCCACACCTACGCCACCCACACCTTCCTCCTCTTCCATCCCAAAGGACATCCCGCCGCCTCAACATCAACAAGACGATCTTGGTTCGAGTCCTCCCAACCTTCCTACCCGGAGCCTACCTATCTACCACCCACAAGATCCTCCTTTCCATCAATGAAGATGTCCCGAATCTCTCCCACTTCCCTCTGCTCGTCTCACCCGCATTGCCGAGCATCCTCTTGAGCCCGAGCATGAGTGATGATAGGACGGGCAGCTAGAGTCTCTCGTCCCTTAACCCATCGTCAAGCAGGTTCCTCGCTATTCTGATCCTGGGGCGGTCGAATATACCATTGGATCAGGCGACAGATGTTGTGCACTCGGAGAAGTGCAAGACACGTATGTGGCTACTGCTTATTATGGGCTGCTCCTCATCCAACATTGCATGTTTATGTAGAACCACATGAAGTGACGACAGAAGCAGAATAAACGAAAGGTCTATCTAAAGCCATACCAGCCATTGAAGTTGGCCTCGTTGACCCTTCGGCTGATGTTCCCTCAGACACTCCGGCTCCAACAGACGAAATCGCAACTCCAGGATCGAACGACAGCGGATCAGTACCACTGCCACTCGCTTCTTCAATCCAGTCCTCGTCGTTCTGGTGGAGCTATGTTGGCTGGGGCTCTGCACCCATGTCCACCTCAGATCTCCGGGAACACCTGAATCTCGAGACAGCAATACCCAGGCTCGACGAAGGCTCGGCTCCATCACTGACATCGATCGAGTCTAACTCGGCAGCACCGAGTCATCATCCAGCTCTACCATTCGCCCAAGTCCCGACACCATGGCTGTCCCATCCGTCGCCCCACCTACCTCCAACTATGATCCGAATGAACTCGCTGCCGATAGTGTACGTACGCATTAGAAGGAGGGCAAGAATGATGCCTAATTTTCATCTATTGAAGCATCGAGTCACACGGCACCCACAAGCATCCTTTCGTCCGAGACAGAGGAGCCAAGACTCAGCGGCTGCATGATACAACCTTAGCGCCATCCTAGCCTGTAGGGCCCTCCAAGTCTGGGAACGGGACCGAGGATATGATCGTTAACGGAGAAGGACCCAGAGGTCAGAGATGACGCCGGCGGATAGGGTGAAGGAAGCAGCGCTCGCGCGTCCGGAGGCTGCTGAAGGAGCAGTAGAGGAGAACAAGATCCAGGGAGGAATTGCGGAGACGAAAGAGGAGGGCCGGATGGAGGACTTGAACCATGTTGCTGTGACGATCACGTCGAACCAGTCTGGGTGGGTGTCGTTCTTCTCGACGAGGTCGATAATGATGAAAACGATTGCGAGCTCACCGGTGGACGAAGGGAAGGTGGATGAGGATGGGATGGAGGTGATTGACGAGGAGAACAATGGGGGGGCGGAGGAGCAGATGCGCGGGCGGGTTACGAAGGAAATTGAATACTATTACATACTTAGTGCGGGAGTTGAATCGTTATGGTGCTCCATGTCGTTGACATTGTAACAGAACATTGTTCGTCTGACATACACGGCAGTACTGCCTGCGGAGTAATCTAACTGTGTTTGGCTTTGTTTGCAAAAAGGTTACCAGCGACCGACCATCGCCACTGTACCTTTGAATCTCATTGCAATGGTATGTGAAATCTTCGAACCCGAATTTCAGGTGACACTCAAAAACAGATATTTTCAGCATGTCTGGACCCCTCGGCTTGATGTTCCTCTGCCCCTCGATCTAGAGGGGATAATACTCCATGCCCTCAATGTATTTTTTTCTTCCTCAGACACAAGGTCGAGAAGTGCTCAAAGGCTTTGGAGAGAAAAAACAATAATGACGATATTGAGTATGGAGTTGCTAGTAAGTAAAATCTAGTTCAATTATCTTGACTGGTCTGCATTTTCAACTAGATTATCTGGCAGATCGAGCAAACCCAAACCTGGTTGTCTGAAGCAACAGGACTAACGTGCACCGAACTTGAACCTCGGCTCCTGGTTGAAAGTTTCGTTGACATTCAGTGGTCTGTTAAAGCCGGCCAGGGTGACACTGCAGCCGTGGTCCTCGCACAGTTACAAAAGATCGCAGTGAAAAGTCAGGTCAGTTCTATAATGCTTGTAGCTGACCTGGACCTAATCAAAAGTTCAAATAAAAATACAGTTCGCGAAAGGGAGTTACAACCGCTATCAATCCAATCTCATGCAGGAAGAGACATTTTCTGGCGGTGACTCGACGGACATTGAGTCAGATGATGACACAGACAACAAAGGAGAAGGAGATAATGATGGTAAGGAAGACAAGTTACACCAGCCACCTCCGATTGCAGCTAGAAACAAAGCTGCATATAACAAGTACCTTGAAGGCCTAACAATGGCTTCATGGACTAAGATTTGCGAGCGGTGGACCGAAATACTGAGGATTGTGTTTGATGATTCCCAGGTATGACAATACCAAGAAAATCCTTGGTGTAAACCCTGTCTGACGGATTGGAAGGTCGCTGATCTATCAGAGGGTGAGGTAGGATACCATCAGGTAGTGCAGACCCTGAGAGAGATGAGACAAGTGGCAAAGAAGATACATGGGTCACAGACTTGGAGGATGGCTGTCCAAGCAAGTTCTTTTCCCCTGTGTCATGCTTTATATTATTAACCTCTGTTGTAGACTTCAGGATTACCCATCATCATCTCGTTATGGTCTGATCCTAAATTCATGATTGAGTGTAAATCGGAGGAGAGCATGATCCTGTTCAGAAAACACCGAATCGCCGAGTCTTTAAGCAAGGTCTTGGACTCCTGGACTCCAAAGGAAATAAAAGATATGTGGTCATCTCAACCTGACCAGTTCTGCCCAGCCTTCATTCCAGGGGCTGTGAGTCATTTGTTATTCTTCCCTGAACCCAATCCTCATTCTGATCGTAGACCGGGGGTTTCTTGTTGGACGGCGGGAAAATGTTTTTCAAAATTCTAGTAGACAACCGTGTCTCGGTTCCCTACTTCTGGTACCCCCAATCAGTATATCTCTTATTAAATGCTGCAAACTTTCTCCGAAGCTGGCACCATTGGCTTGGGTATGCACTCGAAGATGCTGGATATGATGTGAGAATATATTTTCTGTTATTGTACAAAGCTCAACAATTATCATCAAGGTTTCTCGCTATGTCCATAAACCAACAGCTCTGTTCAACGACTTCAATCGTCACATATTTGGCGTGCTGGAGAAAAGTAACCAACTTGAGATAGCTCTCAGCAAAGCTTCCTCTGGAATAAAGATCATGGTAAAGAGGACAGTGATGTTTCATCACACACAAAAACTAATTCAGGCGCAAAACAAGGAGGTAAGCAGATCTTCTGAACAACCATTTCAGGACTCATTGATAGGTCATTATAGCTTGCAATGAACCTGAATAACAAACAGGATTGCGAGACCTGTGAGACTGAACCTGCGGAAGAAAAATGTGTACAACGCATCCAGGTATCTCTCAAACAGATACCCAGTGACCTTATTGGGCATGGTGTGTCCCTTGTACCAGTCAACGAACAGATGGAGGTGGGTGAAGTAAGTGTCTAACCCATTGAATGTATAATTGTATGATTTTGCAGTTACTTACTTTGTTATATTCAGGGTGATGATAAAGTACCTCACACTATTCTTCACCCTTCAGATCCAAGATTATCATTAAAAGAGTATAGTGCGAAGGAGTCTATACTAAATCGATGTGGCCGCCATGTTTTTCTCATGATAGAAGCAGGTACAGATGATAAGGTCGTGAGTGACAGTCTTATTTGAATATCTTCTCATCCAACAAAACAAACTCCAGCTCGATTTCTATCATTACGGTGCCTTTTCTCCTGAAGTTCTTGAAAAGCTTGTCCAGCACCATGCCCGCGCTAAGGGTGTGAAACCTGTCAAACGCGGTCAGCAGTTTGACCACTATTCTTCAGGGAACATGTTTGCATTTGGGACAAGGGCGGCAACAGGAGGAGGGCCAGGCGAGGCCTATGCCATGTATCAAGGGATGGGGGCCCAAACAGATGAAGGCATGGAGGCCCTGTTCGATGCTGCTGAAGTGAGTCTTCTAGTCATGAAAGTGACGGGAACTGACTCCCTCTACCAAGGATGGCATGATCTTGTTAGAGACCGCGAGAGCAACACATCGTCAGTTATGCTTGGATCTGAGCAACACTGCTGATGCTACAGAGAAGCTCGGAATCACTGGGACGTCATTATACCTGTGTGACAACTATACCAGCCCCATCCATCACGATCGCGACTCAGTAAAGGGCTTGTGTGCACAATACAAGCTGGTATGTAATCAAGCGTGGAGAGAGTTTGCTTTCTGTTATCTCAAGTATGGGGTATACTTTGTGGCCAGAGAAAATAGTAATTGGTGAGTCACACTGTAGTGCATGAGGGCATGTAATGATCGTTGTCCAGGTCTTTTACTGGAGTGGAGGAGCATGCCACCATGCTCCCAGGAAGGCACCCTCTTCGAGTAAGAGGGGGAGCTGAGCGTACCTCTTGTGGATCTCATGCTACAGTTAGGAGAGCTGATGTTCAAGCAGCCGAGAGCTATCGTCGTATCAGGAATACCGTAGTTGATCGACAAGAGCATTGGAGGAGGGATGTTGTTTGAATGTCATGATGGAACCTGCACATGGCACGATTGATGACCTCTACTGCTGGCCTGGGTGGCTGCTTGAAGGGACTATGCTACCAGTGGTCATACTGTACCTCGAGAAACAAATTCTGAACTTGAACGACTCATTTCTGCAATGTTTAAATCCAGATATGTCGCAAGTCTACATAGCTGCACGCCATTTGTTGAGAATGGTCTGAGTCATATGGATAAATATTTGATATGATGTCCTCTTGATGATTTCAGCCCTAGTCATAAGATATTCATAAGTGGTTCGGCAGATAACAGTTCCTTCTGAAGCTCATTCTGACTTTCTTAAGTGGTGATATGCTTGAAAGAATCTCATGTATCGAAGCACATGAGATGTTGTACTATTAATCATTTGTCGTCCTCCCTCATCAAGTCTAAAGTCGAGTACTATGTCTGACACCTCGTACGAGGCAAGTTCAAAGACGTCGGACGAGCTCTACAAACGATGTCGCCAATCAGCGGAGCTAGGGTGCCGTGCCAAGAAGAAACCGTGCCTAGAGTCTTTGAGTCCTCCGAGACCGACTGAGTGCCGTCGAAGCTGGAGAGAAAGTTGCGAAGTTTGTCACAAGTCTTTGATAATACACTGCCTGCACTGACCGTTTCAATGAATAGGCTATATGCCAACGGAGGAATGTTGGATTCACAGGTTGCAACACAGAACTGGCAACCAATTGGTGTGAACCTGGACAGGCCTGGGCGTGCGGAGGAAGATGAGCTCGAAGAGAATCATACAGACGATGAAGAAGCAGACCACCAATTGGAAGCAATAGGCCTGCTAACCCACAAGCAATTGCTGGCGGACTATAAGCAGCTTCACATGGCGCACAAAGAGATTGAGGAAGAGAGAGATGCGGTTATCAAGATGAACGGCCGTAAGGAGGCCCGGATCCAGCGGCTGTATGGAAGGTTGAGGAGAATTAACATGTTCATGGGATACGTTGGTAGGCAGCTAGCCGCTCGTGGGGAGTATGACGAAGAGAACTCGGATTCGGAGTAGCTGCGCTGCTGCGGCAGGCAATATCATATATCCGACTGCGTTCTCGTGAAGTTTTGTTTTGTTTTGTTTGAAAGTAATTGTGGACCCACATGTGGCAACCACACTTGAAGTCAACCACCATGGGCTATGGCACTCTAACATGTCGCGTCGCGTTCGGTTGTACGGTAAGCCTTTCATCATTTTTTCTCCTTGTTAATAGGTGCCCGCTAACCTCTAACAGCCTTTTAGAGTTGGTCTATTCCCCACAATGTCTACTGCAAGCAAAGGTATGCCTTTCTCGTAGAAATTCAGCCATCCATTGTACCAGCACACGATGAGCTCCCTAGGCACATGTTAGCTCATCGTGTTCACCTTATCGAATTTTGCCCTTCCAGTCTCTATAACTGACTGGAACCTTCCAGACTTCTCAGTTGCAAGACCGAGACTTCGCGTGTCCACTGAACGCTCACACGTTTCGATTACTTACTTGACCACCTCGACTACTTGCTACACGGCCTCTGCCGATTGTGCGAATTGAGCGCGACGCTGACGTAACTCGTGATCGTTGTAAGTGAAATTTTTGTTTCAGACGCTTGATCTAATCCGACACCATGCCTAGAAGTGCCACATATGCGAATTCAAAGAACGGTGCACTTCGTTTTTGCATTACTCTGTGCAAGTACCGCCGTCATAAGCATTCTACACGCACCCCAACCACGGACGAGCAGCATTCCGACAAACATTCCAACAAACATTCTGATGAACATTCCGACAAGCATTCCAACAATCCATCTGACGAGCAGTCCGTCTCCGTGTATGGCCTTTGGCTGCTCCTCTTGTGTGGTATTGCAGTTGTGGCCGGTGGACTTTTTTCGCTCTGCACTTTTTATAGAGACATATTTGGGCCATGGCGCCTTGCGGGGCTGACAGGCTGTGCATTGGGAGTCAGGTCATGGCTTCGGTGATTTTTGGTACGCCGAATAAAGAATTACACTGTCATCGGAGGCTCATCCCCACATCAGCTCTCCTTAACAAGCCTAAAATATATCAGTGGCTGTCTTTCAAGGAACTGGTGGCTCCTGCGCCATTGCCAGATGAACTTGCACCTCCTACGTCATTGCCAGACGAACATGCGCCTCCTGTGCCATCGCCAGATGAATATGTGCCTCCTGCGTCGTCGACAGATGACCATGCGCCTCCTGTGTCGTCGCCAGATGAACATGTGCCTCCTGTGTCGTCACCAGATGAACATGTGCCTCCTGCATCATTGTCGAATGAACATGCGCAGGACGGTCGAACTCACTCGAAGCTACGAATCAATGTTATGGGAGCTGCAACAAGAGCAACCTCGATTGGTATTTAAACTCCTTTTTAGTCACAGCACTGTACTAACGAGTGTCTCAGTGATTCGTAGCACCGATACGATTGCTGATCTTGTCAGCCGCACCGTCCCTTTTCCGCTTCAGCGTATCGAACCGTTGGTGTATTTTCCGCCGCATCGAAGTGCCCCCCTGGACTAAAGCTCCGTCGCCTCGTCGATAGGGATTACACATGGCTCAACAAGTTACACACGGTGGCTTATCGTGGAGGTAGTCCAGCTGAGGGCGCACAGGATGGTTTGTCACCATGTTTACTCGTAGACTTGCATGAACCCACTGTCGAGCACTCTAGCATCAGGCGAAGTAGAGGATCATGCTGCCATGTGTTCCTCATCGACACACCTCCAGTTCAACAGACGGACCAGCCAGTTCAACGCACAAGAGGCGAAATGTAGGTTTCGTGTTCCCTTCAGCCATCACCCAACTCAATGGCTGCTAGACTTCCAACTCCTGGATTCTGGCATGTACCAGTGCACCGTTTGCCCTTCTGTGGCCCCAATGCTGGGAAAACATCTACAAGGCCATGAAAAGAGCGGTACACATGTGAATGCTGTTGGACGGCAGAAGAAGACTGCCACCCGTTCGCTGCGCGAGGCCAGCTCGTCCACTGGCCCCGATACAGCAGCACATGTCTCGTCGCAGTCAGTTCGTGCACCATTGAGTGAATTGCTTGAAGAGATCGAATTGGCTTCTCCCAGTTGGTGGGATGTAGGCAACGACTGGGTTGATCCTGAGACAGGCATGGCAGCAAGCGTCGATTGGGACTCAGCTAGTATAGACACGCGGATGCAGCCGTCGCTGGACACCCAGGTCATGATGGAAATGGCTGAGAAGACCCAGAGGTTCCTTCTTGAACCCGAAGGTATCAACGACGATTCAGATGAAGAGCTCGATGAGCGTTCCGGCTCAGAGTCAGACGAAAGCGGAGGTGCTTTCGATAATTCTTCTGCTGGTGTACGCACAACATGTGAGCTGCTCTGACACTGGACTTTCACCACGTTGGGGCTTATCACAATTGTTATAGCTCATTTCATATCAAGTTCTGGCCGAAAGGTTACCGACAATTCTGACACCTTGTTCTTTCCTTGGCCAGACCGCGAGGTAAGCTCCTGGAGTGCGCTCTTCGGAAGTTTTGCTGACTTGGATGATTCCAGACGTGTGTATTGGACATTCTTCGACATGTCCCCCGGTGTGCCTTCTCAAGAAAACAAAATGCGATTATCCACTGGGCCATGCTAGTTCTAGGCCTGACCGACATTCCTTCTGATTGTGTCATGGATGATATCGATCGTGCTCTGCAGGATTTATGTGGTATAGAGCGCCTCCGATACAAAGGAACTCTGGGCCATGTGTATTATGCAAACGACATGGCGGGCATTGTTGCGCAAGAACTGGCCAACCCTCATGTTTGTAAGCATTTGCACTTCTATCCTGAAGATGCTGGCAGCCACTTGTCGGAGGCTTGGCAGGCTGCCCGCTGGAAAGATGAGCTCGATTCTCGTCTAACGACGCCAATGGTTCCCATGCATGGCCAAGATTTTTATACAGACAAGATATCACTCCTACGCAATGGCCATGCTTGCATGCCTCGCCGTTGGTTCATACGTGGTGGTGATGTGTTTTGATTCCTCCCGGGAACACGAAATCCCAGCCATCGACCTTCTTCTGGCACATTTGGGGCTCAGTGACACATTTCAGCACCACAAGCTGCCCGATCCTAAGCAGATCATTGGTGCGTCACTTTTTTGACCGCCTGTTCAACATTTCAACTAACCATGGGCAAAAAAAGGAGGAAAAGGAGAGGGCAATGCGCGAGACTCGAAGGAACTTCCCCGCCGACATTACAAGCCCAATCTAGCGAATCAAAGGTCAGGTTCCAAGTGTTTCTGTCATGAAAAAATCCAACTATTGCTTTGCAGATTTTAATCCACATTCTGACACACCTGTCGAAATCCTTCACGTCATTCTTCTCGGTTTCGTGAAGTACTTTTGGAGAGATGAGATTCACCGGCTGAAGCCCGAGAAGAAGGACATCCTGATCTCTCGTTTGTCGTCGTTTGATACCTCAGGCCTTGAGGTATCAACGAGACTTTCCGGCTCAACGCTTGTCACCTGCGGGGTCCCTCACGGGGCGTGATTTTTGTATCATTGCCCAAGTGGCACCATTTGTCCTCTACGACCTGCTTGAGAAAGACTTTCTAGACTGCTGGAATGCACTCGCTATACTCGTACCCCTGGTATGGCAGCCCAAGATCGAAAACATTGACAGACATATTGTATGTTTCTATTCGAAAGCTTCTAATGATGATCTGATACTTGACTTTGCAGGAGCTGATCACGTCCGCCATTGACCTGTTTCTGGACTGCGCCTGTCGAGTTACGCCACGTTGGTTTAATAGACCAAAATTCCACATTATTCTTCATCTTCCTGAACATATCCGTCGCTTCGGGCCGCCAATGCTTTTCGCCGCTGAAGGTTTCGAATCTTACAACGCTATCATCAGGTCTGCAAGTATCCACAGTAATTGGCATGCCCCATCACGAGACATTGCACACAGAATGGCAAAGGGAAACTGTGTTCGCCATTTGTTGAGTGGTGGTGTGTTTCTGATGAATCGGCTAGCGAATATACAAGACAAATCCCGTCGCCTCCCAGGATCCGGCCCCCAGAATATCTCCACATGGATTGACCGAGTCGAGAATGCTAATTCTCTACTCTGGCGCACTGCTGGACCAGAACCTCTGAAGCTTTTGGATGTACGAGACTTTGGGGAGCGGATATTGGGTCTTCGAAAAAATGAGGATCATGAACCTGCTATCGGTGATACCCATTACTTACCCTTACAACGGCATAGACCTAACATCTCCAAACCAGGTCACTGTTCTCAGCATGGGCCAGAAATCCAATGGTCTAACACCAACAGTGCTGCGAGTGGCTTTTTGTATACTGCTGAGTTGCCTGATTTACGCAGCAAGGGAAACTGTTGTTGGGAACGGCGACCTCTGTCATCAGGGATCTTGGGTCATCTATGTGTCACCACAGAACCCACCAAGCATGTTGCGCGTGGGTCGATTTGTCGATGTAATCCAGATTGTGAACTCAATTAGGAGCGAACGGAGAAATGCAGCTTCCTTGTTGTCGCACCTGCGACCACTACTGAAAAGCACAACCATTGCTGGATGCCTCGACTCCAGACGGGATTGGTTCGTGGCAGCTTTGCTGATCCAGCTTGTATCTACTTATACATTTATATTTCCTTGGTTAGACATGCGAACTCCTCCCCCTCGAATTTCAGGAACTATCCCATCACAGCTTTTAAATAAATTCTTGTCGCACTCTCCACTCTATGCAGCAGACCAGTTGAGACGGTCCGCATCACCGTATAGATTCAATTGGCACTGGAGGAAAGTTTGGCGATTGATGGGCGACAACATCATGTATGTGTCATCACTGGTTGGGAGAATAGTCGGAATGCCACTTTTGTTCGTGTATGTGACAGTTCTCGTTCATTTGTTTTGACACCGTTACTGATCCTTACACTCTTCATTAGTATGATTCATTGCTTGGCACGTACACAAGAAACCATCAGGTTGATCCAGAGTATGATGTGCAAGGTTACTTCAGGCAACTCGAGAGCATCTTTGTTGTTCGCCTCCCAGTTTCCCGTGATCTCGGTATAGAGGAACCTCATCTTGGCTGCCATTCACTCGTGCATGGCAGTGGCGCACAACGACCCCAATATTACAAGAAACTTGGCCAGACTGAGGTAGTTGACATGACATCCATACAGTGCATTGTAGGGAGGGTGAAGGTCAACAACAGGTTGGCCATTTTGGATCGGAAGGGAGGTTTGGCACAGTCGTTCTATGATCCGGCAAAAGAGCAGGTAGTTTTGTTCATTTCTGTAGTTTAAGCTGTTCAACAAGCGAAACATGGAATACTTTGAACTGGGGGAACACCACTGAAAACCCCACAACCTACAATCTCATAGTATGCTTGTCACGTAGCTTCTTCATCTCTGCATTGACCCTTTTCCAGCCAACAGTATCAGCCTCGCTACGAACGATCTTCTTGACCAGTGGAAAGGCCTCTGCAACGAAACAAGCCACATTGCTGGCATCTCCTCTTGCAACATCACCACATGCTACCCCAAAACATTTCAAAGCAGTATTTACACCCGGCGGTGCAGATGGAAGGCCAGTTGGGTCCAGGACGAAAAGGATTTTACAGATGGTTAGATTTTCCAACTCAACCGCAAGCTCCACCACCTCAGAGAGGTCAATGTGAGGGTCGTTGTCCCCATCATCATTGATTCCCTCGTCAAATCGGTTGTTGTTGGAACCACTGAGCTCAAGATGAGTAAGGTTTTGCCAATGCGGGACTGCTGCCCAAACAGAAAAGATATCGAACGGATTGAAAAGGATTGGGGGATTGGCACAGAGAACTTGAAGGCTTGAGAGCACCTGTAGTGACGGCAGTATGCCTGGAAGATAGACTTCGCCGTCCTCAGGGTCATATAGCCAATGCGAAGTGGCTTCGTGCTGATGTCGCCTTAGAGAAAGCTCTTTAAGGGATTGGGAGGGCTTGAATCCTTCAGAGAGGAGTTTCATCAATACCTGCAGTGAATTGTCTTCTGCATTTTCGGTAAAGATAAGAGTGACGTGCTGAGCAGTAGGGTTTTTCAGGGAAATGAAGAATTGGATAAACTGATCCGTTTTTCCAGTTAATTCTATCGCTTGTAACTTACAAGGAAAAGAGATTGTCTGCGGTAGAGGTGGGAGACTATTGTTCTCAAAAGAAAGGGCCATGGTTCGTAGAGAAGGCAGGCTCTGCAGCTGCAGGAGTAATGATTGAGGGATGTCCTCCGGGTACGAAAAGCGCACTTCTTCCTCAGGCTGGTACCTGATGGTGCAAGGAAGATCCATCCGACTGTATAGGTAACCAAAGTGGCAAAGGCGCGGGAACAGGGCGCGCATTGACTCAGCACCAACACCAGCCATGACAGTGGAGAAGAACTTGTCGTCAATGGAGACAACAGTCACTGAATTAGGAGTCTCCCGGGAGTGCTTCTTGTCGGACCCAACAACAAGATACTGCATGCGGACAGAGTAGTACCTGAAACGGTCCCAGTCGTCCGAATGAGCCTGCCTGCTGCTGGCTGGGACCTGCCAACAATCAATCAATCAGTCCGAAGCCACCAAGACACATCGAGAGAACTTACAATGCAATTTCTGCCTTCAATTCTCTGCCACATGGCGTTGGGGAGACAATTGAACAGTGGGCCAAAGCTATCTTGCCATGTCCCCCAAAGGGCATCTAGGGCCGGTTCTTTGAAGCTTTGGCAAACTTGGGCAACTTGTAGGATCTCCCGTGGATAGGCCCAACACATGCCACTAGAATCCACATCCACTATCTCGTCGATGACAGCTCTAACAAGTTCGGGAATGCGAAACAAGTGATGCATAGGCCGGTAAACGATGATGCAGCGGCTGAAGGCCTTTCGTTTAGTGGACAGCGACGCAGTCCGATGGAGTCAAAGTTCGACGAGAACCTTAGCTGGGCAAGTGTTCCGAAATGTCCGTGCTGCCCGGCTTATTCCTGTTGTAGTGTGTTACAACACCCCGCTCTCCAGACAGGCTGGCGTCCAATGACAAGCATATTCCTCTCACTTTATTCCTCGCCAAGTCCCTAAAACGCATACACATGGACGATGACTTGGAGTACAAGACCGTCCGCCTGTCGTCAGGTTCTAAAGTCACGGTGCTCAAGACTCGCACCTTTCCCGACGAGAAGTTGATGGACGCAGCGGATTGGATGGAAGGATGAAAGTATTTCAAGGAGTTCCTTGCGGAGCTCAATGCAGAGGAGGCAGTCATTAACAGGTGGAACTTTCACTACGATTTCGTGTCTAATCACGATGACTTCAAGGAGAACTTTCCGGCAGTCCTATGCTTCGACATTGAGCAGCGTAGGGAATACACGGCTTATCCCACTCAGTTCGACAAGCGCACTTATCTCCATCACTGGACTCAGGTCCAGAATGCCATGGTCAAGGAAGATTACCGAGCGTTGAAGCGTTCGGTGGCCATCGAGCTTGTAGCACGCACTCCTTCCTCCAAGCCGAAGTTCGAGCCTTATCCTTCCCCCCATTCCACTTCCCATTCCATCCCTCATTCCACTTCGAAATCAAGTTCCTTTCCGAAAGGCGGCGGGGGCGCGGTCGCATCCTCCCTCTGCCTCATCTGCGGGCGACAGGGACACAGGTACAGTCACTGTACCTTCAGTCTCACCGAACAAGGGAAGCCGGTCATTGTCAAAATCTCCCAGGACCGTCGACTCCCGAGCATCGCTGCCAATGCCCCCGTCTGCGTGTCCTGGAACCTTGGCGACTCTGGCAGATGCAACGCACGACATATCGAGTTTCACACCTGCTCTCTCTGGCACCAAGGCTCATTTTGCGTGCTCCCGCTCCTGCGTCTCCAATTAATACATCTCCTATCATTCCCATTCCATTATACAACATTCACTCTTCTGTGCTCAACCGCATCATCACTCCTTACAATCCAACTGCATTCAGTCATTTCCTGGCAACCTACGATCTCACCTCTTCCTATCCCGACCTTGTCAACAAACTTCGTCATGGTTTCCCTCTCGGCGATTTCCCTTCCTTACCACATACTTTCACCCCTCCGAACCATCATTCGGCAGACGAGCATCACGAAGCCGTGAACGAATACCTTCTCTCGGAGCGCGAGAAGGGTAGGATGTCCGGGCCTTACTCTCGCGAGCAGCTTGAGGAGATCGTCGACGGCCCCTTTCGCTCGTCACCTGTCCAGGTGGTTCTCAAGGACAGAAAGATTCGCATGACAATCAACCTTTCTTACAAGGGTAGCACGGGGCATTGAACATTCAGTCAACGATCTATTGACTCGGATGACTTCCCAACATGCTGGGGCGGTGCATCTGAGATTGAGGAAATTGTGAGTCTCGCGGCTGCTTTCTGTTTTACCATGTACTGTTCTCCTTGGATCGTTCTCCAGTCATGTTCCTATTTATCCAACATTTCGTCATGGATGGCTCAGTTTCCTTCACAGTATCATCAAGCCACTTGGTATCCTTCGCGGTCAGTCCTCACGGACCTAAAGTGGTGGTCTCGCACTTTGGAGAATGCACCATGGTCTCGATCTTTGGTCCCTCGTGGGCCTGTGGTCGATCTCGAGATTTGGGTGGATGCTTCGACTGAGTGGGGCATTGGCCTCATTTGGGGCAGTGGTGATGCCTGGGATGCTTGGAGGCTCCACGATGAATGGAGGGGACCCGCTCGGAACATTGGTTGGTTGGAGGGTGTTGCAGTCGAGTTGGCGGTTCGCCTACTCAATCAGCGTGGTTATCACCACATCAATGTGCTCATTCGCAGCGACAATCAAGGGGTTATTGGATCCTGGATGCGTGGCCGAGGCCGCAACTTCGAAATCAATCTTTCTATTCAGCGGGCCGAAGTTATTGCTCTCGAAAAGTGCATTTCTCTCACTTTCGAGTATGTCAAGTCAGCCGACAACATTGCGGATCCCATCTCACGCGGCCAGCTGGGACTCCGGTCACAACGTCTGGCGGTTTCCTGCCCTCTTCCACCTGAACTCACTCCATATCTTTCCTATGCCTGAGTCATCCCTGTTGCACGAAGTGTTGGCCGGTGTCGACGTGACCACAGAGGCTGCTCGATTCTACTCCCGTCTTGGCGGGAGTGGCTCTTCGAGTGGGTCGCAACCTCTTGTCGGTCGAATCCGAAAACCAAGAAAACCTCGTCTTGAGAATACCATTGTTCCTTCTCCTTATCGCCCTCATGTTCTCGCGGATGAGCATCTTCATCGCTGGACGACCCCTGTAACTACCACCTGGCGAGAAACTTTAGCGCAGGTGCTTCCTGTTTTTGACGCTCGAGCTTTTCTCGAGGTACTATTCATTATTCCTTTTTTGCTCGTATCGCGTTAAGTAATCTCTTTAGGTGTTGTTATTTGGGAAAGATATACAGACACGCTACAATTATGGTGCAGGTTTGTTCCGTTTTACTCAATACTGTGATTCTCGAAGTATACCCGAGGAGCAGCGGATGCCGGCATCCGAAATTCTACTTTGCGGCTTCGCTGCTGCTATGGCCGCTGGCAAGGTCGCAACCACTACAGATAACTGGATGGCTGGCATCCATTTCTGGCACGACTGAATTGAGGCGACGGAGTCTCTGCCATGGAAGTTCCGATCAAGCAGTTTGGTATGTGGTCGTCGCACGCGTAATCAAATTGTTTCTGACTTGCTTTTATCTAGCCAATGCTTTGACCCTAGTCCTTATTGCAGCCCTAGCGTTGAGCTTTGGTGTGAAGGACTTTATCGAAGGGGGAGTCATCACAGCGGTGATCGTTTTGAATACAATGTAAGTTCCGTCGTTTGGCCCCTTATCATAATTGTATCAATTGCTTTGTACTTTAGCGTTGGCTGTTTTCAGGAGTATCGTGCCGAGAAAACGATGGATTCATTGTGACAATTATCTTCCCCCACAGCTTTTGTAATCTGCAATGGCTATTCCAGCAAAAGATGGCGTCCCAGGTACGTTCAAAGATATCTCATCAGTTTGATGACTTGACAATACATCAGGCGACGTTGTAATGATCAAAACAGGAGATATCGTGTGTGCCGACGTTAGTGCCAACATTTATCTTCCTTTCATCGGGATTTTTTCCTCACCACTGGATGTCTAGTTACGCCTCATATCTGTCTCGACCGAACCAAGAAACCGATCATCGACCGTTCTTCAAGCAGGCCTCGATCAAGGTCTTGCAAAAGCTGTAAGTGAACCATTATCTACCGGTCTGATCCTAATCTGACATAGTGCCCAGAGGCCTCACCTTCGGAACACCGCTGCAAATGAAACTTGAACAGTCTCGCATACATACTCTTTGGATGCGCCATTCTCCTCATCATCGTTTTTGCAGTCGCGCGGTTCAAGAGGTGGATGGCGAAGGAGCATGTGATCGTCCGGAAACTGGATGAGTTGGAGAACCTCAAAGGCGTCACGGATAACAAACTGGAACTTTGACTCTTGGTAGGCTTTCTTCTAAAGCTGGAATGTAATCGTTGACACTGGTCACTAGGTAAAACACCCGTCTGTAAATTTTGGCTGGCAGGGGATGTCGCCGTTGAATATATCGCCGAGATTACGCAAGATGCTTTAGATCTGTCCGGCGGAATCGTACGCAAGGAAATCGACAACGAGGTGCTTTCCCCTGGTGGCTTGGCGAAGGTCTCTCTTAAGCTATCCGTGCAGCTGCATTATGTAACGTCGCAATGTTCGTAACTTATCTTTCTTCCATTCGGGCCCCTGCTGATCTTTCCTCCAGGATCCACAAGAATCTCAAAGGCGAATGGAAATCCACCGGTGATCCCACCGAGGTCGCCCTTCAAGTCTTCGCCACGAAACTCGGCCTCGGTCAGCCAACTTTAACTCTGGACTCTCCCGACGGGAAGACCAGCTCTTGGGAAGATCGTCGAGGACAAGGACCGCCTGACACCAGATTCGCTGCCCGTCCCCTCTCGCGAAGGGGTGGTGGGATACTTCAACCCGCGAAGCAGAGTGTCCTGCTGCGCATGCAATTTGCTCCCTTGGAGTGGGAGGCGGGGAAAGGAGAAGGACATGTGTCTCCAGGACTGCCCATTCCAAAAGGTGCGTTTATTTTTGCACCCTCGTCCTCGGCGGTGTAACTAACCACGTTGCTTCAAAGTTTGCTGTGCCTCCCGGTCTCCTGAGTGCAAGCCCCGCGAGCCTCCAATTTTGTTCTCATCGCCACGTGGAAGTCCACACCCCGTTGCACCAATGTGGCAGTGAAGGAGAAATGGCGAATTCCAGTTTCCTGGAGTGCTGGCTAATGTTTTTGCCCCAACAGTCGCGATGTGTCATAGTACTACAGCGCCACCGGCCTTTATGTGCTATCGATGAAGATGAAGTCGCTGCGGCAAGGGGGCGGCTGCGGCGGGACTTAAACGGGAGGTGGCGCAGGTCGAGTGCATGCACACGGAGCTCCGGTGCGTCGATGTGTTTGCGCATTGGGAAGAACGTGGTAGTGGGCGAAGATACGTGGTGATTGCGCTGAGGTGGTGGACAGTGGATTTTGGGAATCTTATTGGGCTGTCGACGGAGCAGGGCCAGCTTGAGGTCAATGTGAAACAACGGTTGTTGAGGGAGATTGCACATCTGCTGACGACGATGAATCAGCTACTCAAGCTCCTTGCGTCGAGCAGGAGCCGTTCCACTTCTCACGATGGACGTGTCCGCGAAGAACTATCCTCTCCTAGCCGCCTCGACGAACCACCTCGCATCATGGGCTCGCAGTGTTCGTATGAAGGCTCGCAGAGATTCAGGCCATGTTCTAGGGCAGGGGAGGCTAGAGCGATAAGATACACAGCTTGGGGCACACACTGAGCTCGTACTTGCTGTCATTTCTCGAGGTTCGCATGTCAGTTACAAGCTGTTTAAATGTACACATATAATAGCGCTAAAAAGACTACTCTGGAGCCGCTCTCCAAACCTTCCCCATTGTTCAGGATTCCATGATCATGATAGTTTAACAGACTCATCTTTGATTGTTAGCACATGTCAGGATTGCAGCAGTTGGTCAACCGTTGTCATTCTACTGACTTAGGATATCACATCAGGTGTACCATGGTTTCAGGGAATTCTCTTTCAATATCAAGCATTACCAGTGAGACTCATTCTGCCATAGGATTTAAAATGTTGCCAGGAGGGTCAGGATTGCAGTAGTTGGTCAAAGTTAACATTCTGCTTGACTTAGGATATCACGTCAGGTGTACCATGGTTTCAGGGAATTCTCTTTCAATATCAAGCATTACCAGTGAGACTCATTCTGCCATAGGATTTAAAATGTTGCCAGGAGGGTCAGGATTGCAGTAGTTGGTCAAAGTTAACATTCTGCTTGACTTAGGATATCACGTCAGGTGTACCATGGTTTCAGGGAATTCTCTTTCAATACCAAGCATTACCAGTGAGACTCATTCTGCCACAGGATTTAAAATGTTGCCAGGAGGGTCAGGATTGCAGCAGTTGGTCAAAGTTAACATTCTGCTTGACTTGAGATATCACGTCAGGTGTACCATGGTTTCAGGGAATTCTCTTTCAATATCAAGCATTACCAGGGAGACTCATTCTGCCATAGGATTTAAAATGTTGCCAGGAGGGTCAGGATTGCAGCAGTTGGTCAAAGTTAACATTCTGCTTGACTTGGGATATCACGTCAGGTGTACCATGGTTTCAGGGAATTCTCTTTCAATACCAAGCATTACCAGGGGGACTCATTCTGCCATAGGATTTAAAATGTCGCCAGGAGGGTCAGGATTGCAGCAGTTAGTCAAAGTTGACATTCAGATTCACTTTGGCTCGAACAACAAATATTTCAACCTTTCGGTGATTTACTTGACCGCCATAGGAGTGGCGAGCATTTTCAATGCATGACATCTGTTTATCCTACGCAGCCAGCCTGAGAACTATCTATCAACTCCGCCTGGAAATACCAATGTCTTCACGTTTTCCTGATGAACGACCAACACCCAACACCCCCTCGTGTACAGCTAACAACCTCCATAAAATTCGACACGCGGTTCACTTACTA
>JABCKH010007694.1:0-45654 GCA_018851285.1 Lyophyllum semitale | reverse complement strand
ATGTGGGTAATGATGTGGAGGTGTGTGAACAGAGTAGAGGACCATACTCCTCCCCCCCTCCTATGTGTCTGCTCCTTACCCCATCCCCATACCCCTGTATTGTCTTACTTGAGTTCCTGACACTTGATTAATGTTTTATAATCCATACCCTGACACTTTGGGACCCCCCAGAAGACATCCACTCACCCAAATATCATTGCCCAGGTAATATGTTCATTGGTACACTACCCAAGGGAGGGAAGGCCAATATTATTGCTCAGAAATAAATGCATATATGTGTAATCTATGGATAAGCAAAAAAAATTAAGATTAACAAGGCTATAATGGTGAAAATAGTGAGCTCGCTGTTGTCTACAGCGAGCAAGAGGTAGCCGAACACTATGGGAAGCCGCGTGATGTCGGCATTAGGATAAGATGTTGATGCACTTCTCGCCAACATTTAATAAAGGTGATGTTTATTCGTGATTGACCAGCTGTCAGAAACGAGTTTCTAAGCACCTAGCGTAGGGTTTGTTCAAGGACGCCGAGATCACCGAGTCCCTCTTTTGCCAGCCGCTCAACCGCGAGTTTGGGGCGCTTTTGTTTGTTTGGTTTGAGAATGGTCTTGTTAGGTCGGATAAGATAAGAGATAAGATTTTCGTATGTAGTATTGCGTGAAAGCCCCTTACGAGCGGTTCGAGCGAATGGTTTTAGGAGCCTGGGTATTAGGCAGTACACATGTACTTATGGTGTTGAATGGCAGTGAGTCTGGAGAGTGCAGTTATCAGAGGCCGACAATTCACTGTTAATTCGGAAAAGTATTATACAAAGCAATCGACCTGAAGCCGTCGAGATTATCCTGCCACAGCAGCGCTGTGTGCCAATCAGGGATCTCGCGATGTAAGTACAAAATAAATTGGAATCACTCACCCGAATTTGAATATGAAGGAATTCGGTCCATTGGCTTGGCAGTGGCAGGCAGTGGCGGGCTCCACGGAAGTGATTTAAATCAAATTGGAAATGAACAATAACGCTGCAGGGAAGGCCTTTAGTACTAAACACAAACTAAACACCTACTTGATAGCACTCATCAAGACTGCTGAACCCGTCGAGAGTGGTGCAAAACTGTTTGATTTTGTACTCTTGACTGTTGAAGACACTCCAAGTCGCCGCTCTTCCTCAACATCGCAGCAGGACGACGAACGACTGTCAGGACTGTTTGAACCCGAAGAATGAAGATGACAAGCATCATCGCCGGTTGGACATGATGCTGTACTTGTCCCTGGTCACAAATGCGGCATGTCTAAACTCGGTCTAAACGCTGAAAAGCAACAAGTTGACAAAAATCTATGAACCATAGCTGAAGCATTTGGAAGGGGGAAGGCGTCGCTGCAGTGCTCTGTGTTTGGTTTGACATGATGATCATGAATGGAGCTGTCTATTGGAGCAACAAATATCGATCTAGATATCGATGTATCACCGTCCAGACAAAACTGACAAATATTGGGACAGGGCCATTCTAGATTGTGAGAGAGACAAGTCCATAGCCAAGAGCGCTCACCTCCAGTCTAGACTGACTTCATCTTCTTGGCGCAAGTTCATAGAGTCGAACGACTTTGAATGTCGCAAAGTGAGTTTGCGTGTTCCAAGACCCCGTCACACCGGCAATTTGGCACATACATTGGGCTTGGATCGTGCTCTAGCACCACAGCATGGAGCCAAGACGTCCATGTATCTGACCGACATGATCTCAGTTGCCTAAAAAATAAGGCAGCCGTTCGTGATGGGCGCTCAGGACAAGGGTGCCCGAGAGAAGTCACCCCAAATCCTCGTGTCTTCCCCGAGAAGACTAAGCAGTATTCCTTTTCTCGATGATCCCCGTAAAACATGGACGGAACATCCTGGAGGACTTGCGGACCGAGGGTGCCCAAGAGGAGCCACCCCCCAATCCTCGTGTGCTTCCCTAAGTCGAAGAAGCCCTTTTCTCGATGTCATCCTCTCGATGATCCCCGCAAAACATGGACGGAGTATCCCGGAGGACTTGTGAACCGAGTTTCAGATTCCTGTATCTTCGATTACATCCGGCAGGATCGTTTAATTGGTGACATTGGCACCCCTTCTACCAAGGGTGCACTTTCACCGTTTTTTTGGGTCACCAAAGCGCAGGACAGTCATGACGAATATGATGAATATATCGGTATGGGTCGGCGATCAGCTGAGTACATGTTTGCGAATGGTGGTGAGTGCCAAAATATGCGGTATCTGCACTTGTCACCCATGGATGCTGGGTACAAAAATGGGTAAGTCGCAGCGATGCTACGCCGGGAAAGCCTTGCAATGATTGGGGACTGTATGGACGCCGCGACTGCATCTCAAACTGGTCAACGAACGGAAAATAAAAACACCCAATGTCCACATACACTCACTTGGTCTTGGTACTTTAGCGGACCTATATACAGCCGATGACTGGACGAGAAAGAGAGGCGAGGAAAGAGACTAGCTTGAGGATAGTTTTTGCGCTTCCTGTCTTGCCTTCTTCCTGCTGCCCATCATCAACTCGACGTAGTCCGCTCCTCCCAAAACCCCGTCTCGGGACGATCCCGTTTCACTTTTTGCAGTCTTTGCTTTCAAAGTAGACCTCTTCTTTGCTGCCTGAGCCTGTGCTTGTGGTGCTAAGGCAGTTGGTGCAGCCGCTGTGGTGGAGCCTGCTCCCGATGATTTGACCTTTTTCTAATCATAGCTGTTGAGTTTGAGGAATCGTAAGGTATGAGCGGAGAGAACCGTACAACCCGCTTGTGAAGCTTGGCACTTTTCCCCATGATCCGTAAACAGTGTGTGTGCAGTTGGTGTGCAGCCTGCAGTCGCCTCGAGGACTCGGAGGCTGAGCGCTGAGACTTCGATGAAAATTCTGCTTACATAAGGCTGGAAGGCAAGTACACAACACGTGCTCGCGGCCATTGTCCAAGCTCTTTGACCTTTTCGCCACCCATCTATCTTCCAGTTCGCAGCAGACTTACGCGCCGACATCAATGATGTTGGGGACTCGTAGGCTAGCTAACGGCGCTGCAGGGTTCACAGATAATGCCGACGCAGAGGCGTCTCACACCGACCAGCTGTTCTCCCTTTCTATCCCAGAAGATGTCGACTTGGACTCCTTGTCAGAACTCCTCCCGGAAACCAACATTGCTTCTCCATCTCCTGATACAATCATCACAATATATCGTCTCCTCCTCGCACAGGCCTTGGAGGGTCGTTCAATAGCACAGGAGCTCGATGAGGCACGGGCAGAGGTAGAGAGGAAGGATGTAGAGCTGGATCAAGCGCTGCAGGACAGAGAGAGTTTCTCTCGAGACCTTGAAACTTCCTTGGACAGTGTTCAGAATGAGCTCAACCAGGTGAAACAAGAACGGGACCAGCTAGGTATTCCCGCCTATCGTTCCGTGGTTTTTCGGCATTTTGAATCCTCTGTCCAGGTGCATCCCAAAAGGCACTGCAAGCCCAAATTCAGACCTTGTCAAGCTCGCAAGCCTCTTCTTCCTCTGAATTCGATGCTCTTAAGCGTCGTGTGGAAGACACGGAACGTGAAAAGCGCGACTTGATCGGTGTTATTAGCAGGCTCAAGCAGGAGACTACGCAACAAGAAGGTAGGTCGAATTGCACATCCATCCATTTCAGCGCCTTTCTCATTGCTTCAAAGAGGAAATACAGACCCTTCGCAAGAACCTCAAAGAAGCACGCCAGGAACACCAAGCACTGGAGGCTCAAGTCCGGGAGCTGCGTTCTGGAGAAACCTCCACCAAAGTTCAATCAACTTCTGCATTCTGAATTCATCAAGCTGATCTCTCGTCTTAGTTCAAAATCGAATCCCTCACTCAACAACTCCAACTCGCTCAAGCCGAGGCTGAAAGAACGAACAATGAACTTACCGCCAAATCCGAAGAATTTTCGAAGTACCGACGCACTAAACAGGCCGAGCTGGCTAACCTGCAGGCCTCCCTCGATTCGCTCACCGAAACTCACGCTGCTACACAAGCCTCGCTGAAAACCTTACAATCCAGTCACACGGCTCAAACTCATCAATTAACGCAAGCATTAACCAGAGTACAAGACTTGACAGGTCAACTTGCGGAACAGGAAACCACATATGCAAGCGAGGCTAACGGCTTGAGGAGACTCGTAACAATGATGGAAGAGAGAGAGAAACAGGCGAAGGAAATCGTTGAAGGAATTGAGAGGGAGTGGGCTGGTATTGGCGAGAAGGCCGAACGAAGGGAAGCTGCCTTGAGGGAAGAGGCGGAACGCGAGAGGAAGGGCCGCGAGACCGCTGAGAAGAGAGCCGAGCAGATGGAAGCCGTGTTGGATAGGATGGGAAGGGGAGAATTGCCCATGCCCATACGCGGAACGCCTGGTACACCTCTCCGAACCCCTAGCGCTACAGACTTCATGACGGATGGACTGATGGGCATCAGTCCTACGGTGGCAATGGCGAGCAAGTCACAGAGAAGCGGGAAGACTTTCACCGAGGTCTATGCAGACTATGTGCGCCTGCAAGATGAATATGCCAAGAAGTGTGCAGAGTACGACCACATGGACAGAACACTGTCATCTGTGCTTGGACAAATCGAGGAGAGGGTATGTTCCTGAATGAAAGCGCTTACTCTCAGTTGACTTACCCTCGTCGCAGGCACCGATTCTCTCCCAACAACGTGCCGAATATGAGCGTTTGCATTCAGAAGCGGCGCAACTGGCTTCGCAATTAGCGCAAGCCCTGAGCGAGCGTGATACGCAAGGGAACCTCGCTATGGAAAACGCACAGAAGCTCACGAAATCTACTCGCGAAAACGAGCTCCTTCAGAAACAACTGGATGATCTAGGCCGTCAGGTTCAAGGTCTGCTGCGAGAAATCAGTCGAAGGGACGATCCAACCATACCGTCTAATGAAGATCTCGAAGGAATCCCTACACCACCTGCTGAAGACACCGAAGCTGTAATCACCAACAATCTTGTGCTCTTCAAGTCTGTAGGGGGGATGCAAGAGCAGAACCAGAAATTGTTGAAGATTGTCAGGGAGATGGGAAGGAAGATGGAGGCTGAGGAAAGGGATTATCGGGAATCAATGGAACGGGAACAAGCAGAGGCTGTCAGGGAGGCGCATGAAGCCATGCAGGACATGGAAGTACAAATGGACCGTCAGAAGAAGCACAGTGATGTCGTCATCCAAGCCTACGTCAAGGAGCGAGACGCCCTGCGAGATATGCTGGCGAGAGAGCAGATGGCTGGAAAGACTTCGACCATCAATGGCACCTCGGAGTCGCATGCTCTGATCACTGCACCACAGTCCGACATTGCTAGGGAGCTGGCTGAGACTCAGAACCAATTCGAAGCATACCGGTTGGAAATAGGCATTGATACTGGGAAACTACGTGAGAACCTTGCAGCGGCACAGCGGGAGGTTGGTCAACTAGGAGCTGGCCTAGCTAAAGCCAATGCGAAGATCGAATTTCTAACCGGTACGTCATGAAAGTCTTCCAAGACATAATCAACTCATGGTCTGTTCAGAACGCCATCGCATGGACCAGGATCAACTCACGATGCATGACCGTGAAATCGATGATCTCAATAAACGGTATCAACAGTTGTATGATCGATATACCCGGACAGACATTGAGTGCATCCGTGCCACGGAGGAACTCCAGTCTGCTACTGGAAAAATCGAACAGCTGCGCAACGAGACTGCAAATCTCCGAGCCGAGAAGAAAATATGGGAGGTGAGTCGCGCGATTCTGGTCATTCGATGACTCGATTCTCAATTTACATTAGAGTGTACAAAACCGGCTCGTCGAGGAAAACAAATCCTTGGCATTGGAGCGCTCCCATCTCTCTGATCTCATGGTTAATGTTCAGAAAATGCACAATGATCTCGAGCGTTCTGGAGAAAATGACCGCCGGAGACTGGAGAATCAGCTGCAGGCGCTGGAAAGCCAAACGTACGCGGCGGTCCTGTATCCTTTTGAAAGTATTTTGACACTCTTTATAGCCAAGATTTGCGAACCCAACTATCTCAGGAGCGCGACAATCTTCGCCACATGACGTTGCAGAAAGACATCGAACTGAAGGAATATCAAACACGCCTCGACAAGAATGTAGGTTCCCTTCGACTCCTACTCGTATATTCCTGACTATTCTATCCCACAGCTCCAAGAGTTGTCCAGGACCCGAGAATCTCTCGTAGGTGCGGACACTAGCAAGAAACATTTCGAAGAACGCGTGGAGGAGTTAACAAGGCAACTCCACGGCAATGAGGAGAAACTCGCAGTCTATGAGCGTCGTTCCAGCGGTACAAATGGTGTTGCTCACCAGCTTGACCCTGACATGAGTCGTGAACAGCAACTAGAGGCCCAGGTGGCAGAACTTCGGTAAGCTTCTCCAACCAGCCAGGTAGACCTGAACTAATTAATCTATAGATCTGCTCTTAAGGTTGCAGAGGTTGACCTTGCGACTGCGCGAAGCCACGTGCAGCAGTTCCAGGAAATTAGTCAAGCGAACGAGGAAGCGCTTTCGAATCTGAATGCCACCTATGATGAATACAAGTTGTCCACGGAGGCGCAGATAGCTCGTCATGAGGTAAGCGGCACCGCCCGAACGACGAATGATCTGCTTATGACTTGCTTACTTGTAGTCTGAGAACCAAGCGCTGAAGGAGAAGCTGCAAGCTGTACAGAACGAGTTGTCGGAAGTTGCTGCGAAGTACAACGACCTCCAGAAGATATTCGAGGTTGAACGGATTGCATGGGCTAACGACAAGAAGACCCTCGAAGATACGATTGTTGACCTCACCAGCTCGGAGAAACATTCTGAGAGTGATAGGGCTTCCCGCGAAAATGAAGTGCGGCTGCAAGAAGAACGCGCAAAGGTGGGTTGGCCTTGCAGCTATCTGCCAGTCAGATTCAGTGACCCTGTTTCTATAGGCTGCCGAAGAGCGGTACTCTAATGAAGTCATTGCCCATGCCGACTCGATGAAGACCATCGAGACTCTCAAACGCGACTTGGCAACAGTGCAAGCCACAGCTCGGGACAATCTGACAGCCGCTGAGACTGCGAGGGCTAATCTTGCTGCCTCTGAAGAGAGCTGGAAACGAAGAGAGGAAGCCCTTGAGAAGGAAATCGCCGACCTTAAAGCTCGGTTCGTCCAGTGTAAATCTCCTCGTACCCAGTCTAACTATCTATCTCAGTTGCCGAGACCTCACGTCGCAGAATACCATTCTTCATGCACATCTCGAGTCCGTCAGCAGCCAGGCTAACCGAATTAAAGCGGCGGCAGCTTCATCGTCCACGGATGCTGGTGAGGGTGATGGAACCGGCGATACAGATACCAAACTTTCCGAGCTGCGTTCTGTCGTTTCATACTTGCGCAAGGAGAAGGAGATCGTGGACCTTCAACTCGAGCTCAGCAAGCAAGAGAATACGAGGCTGAAGGCTCAGATTGAACACCTTTCGCAGAGTTTGGAGGAGACCAGGGCGACACTCTCAGAGGTATGTTAGTGATTAATACCCGCTTCAAGATCATGTTTTTCATCGGGGTATAGGAACGGGAGAAAGCAGTGGAAACTGCTGCATCAGCTGCTCAGCACGCAGAACTTCTTGAGCGGATCAATCAACTCAACCTGTTGAGAGAAAGCAATGCTACACTTCGAGCAGAATCAGAACGCAACGCGAAACGGGCTCGAGAACTGGAGTCCAAACTTAAACACCTATCTCAGGAGCTTGATCCTGCCAAAGAACAAGCTCGCGCAGCCCAAGCAGAGCTGCAGGCCTGTAAGGCTCAGCTCGCACGTCTGGAGGACGAAAGTCGCAGGTGGCAAGAACGCAATGCGCAACTCCTGAGCAAGGTTCGTCTTCGCTCCTATTTTTGCTGTATATGATACAAGTTAACGTCGACCCAAGTATGATCGTATCGATCCTGCTGAAGTCGCCGCTCTGCGCGAGGAGATCGAACGGCTTAAATCCGAAAAGGCAGAACTCGAGAAGCACAAAGCGGAGATCGAGCAAGTCAGCGCAGACCGCCAAGATTCTGTCGAAGCTCAAGAGGCTCGGGTTCGTACCTGTTTTCGATCATATCCTTTACTCTCCAGTTGACAACTGGTATGCCAGATTAAATCTCTGGAAGAGAGCATTCAGAAACATAAGGAGCACATCACGAGGAATCTAAACATCTTCAAGAACAAGGTTGCTACTGCTGACGTTCAGAAAGCGGCAATCGAGGAAGAGAAGAAGCAACTTCAGGCCCAGGTGGCGGATCTTGAGAGAAATCTTGCCACACAGCAAGCCAATGCTGACAACGCCCTGAGTGCTGCGACAACTTCTGAGGAGGCAACGACGCAGGCTTTGAATCTCGTGCGCAGCTCGTCATGTTTAGGATCATTCCTTCCTCACTCAATCTTATCTTTTCTCAGGCTGCCCTGCAAGAGGAGCGGGATAAATTGCTTGCCGAGAAAGCATCCTGGGCGGATAAGCCGCCTACAAGTGCTGCAGCTGCTTCGCCCGATGAGCAAAAGTCAGCCTGGGATAATGAAAAAGCTTCCCTCACCGCAGCTCGTGATGAAGCTCTCGCAAAGTTGAAGGTATCTAAACCACCAGCGATCTGTATATCAATAGCTTATTCTCATCCTTTTAGGCTGCAACTGAGGAAGCTCGGAAAGTGGCCGAAGAGGCGAAGAATTTCAAGCGTCAAAGCGTGCGCTGATCTTATCTCGACGTCCAGCTGAATCTGATCATTTTGTCACAGGAGAAATTCCAGGCGAGGATCAGTGATATGATGAAAGCGAAGGCTGCCGAGGACGAACGACAAGCTGGACAGTCAAAGTCTGAGACCCCCGGCCCGTCGGAGGATATTCTCAAACGGCATGCAGAAGAGCTTCAGGTTTTGGAGACGAAGCTTGTTGCAAAGCATCAAGAGGAGCTTAAGGCTGCTCTCGAAGCAGCAGCTGCTGAAGCCGCTCTCAAAGCGAAATCTGGGGCAACTCCTACGCAAGACAGGACAGCTGAGATCAAGGCCGCCGTGGCTGCCGCAATCGCAGAGCACGAGAAGGCCTCCTCCGCCAAACAAGCATCAGAAATCGAGTCTGCTATCGAGCGAGGAAGGATGGAACAGGTCGCGAAAGGAAAGCTGAAGGATTCGCAGTTGGTCAGAGCGCAAAAGAAAGTGAAGGAACTCGAGGCGCAGATTCTTGAATGGCGGAATACAGGGATATTACCCGACACAACAGCTACTCCGACGACCACTTCCGCTGGAGGCCCTGCAACAATCCCTGCTTCAGCTCCAGCTTCTGCCCCCTCCACGTCCACATCTACCCCCGCTACCACTGCGCCTGTAAGACCGACCCCTAACGCTCCCACTACCAATTCTCCTATTCCGCAGAAACCGTCTGCGGGACAGACACCTGTCGGCCCTGCGGGACGTGGAGGTGCCGCACTTCGTGGAGCACGAGTCCTTCCACGTGGAGGAGGTGCCGGACGGGGTGCTCCACCGAGACAAGCACCCGTCGCTGGCATGTCGATCATGGGTGCCGCTGGAAAACGACCTCGGGAGTCGGAGACGCCCGACGATTCTCTTGCAAAACGGTTAAAGCCTGCTGAACAGCCTGCTACGAAACCGCCAGTGACGCTGCGCCGTCCCGCACCGACCCAACCGCCTCCTAGTTAATTGGACATTTCGCTTTTTATTGCATATCGTTGTAATTGTAGTAACCTAATCAAGACTGTATATATATCATTACGTGCTGCCCGTCATTGCAAATCGAGGACGCGTCTTGACTTTCCTCGTGTCTCCTCCCGTCACGTGTGTGAAACTACTAGTACAAGCGTCCAGCCATGTCGTCGGAGACGTCTCCGATTCCACCCCCTCCCTCGAAACTGCCGCCCCCGACTGGGAACTTCGTTACTGATGTAATTCAGGTGAGGTTGTATCTTATTGCTTCCGACTCGCGACTCAAACGAGCAAAGAGTGCTATACATTTTTCAGATATTCCATGTGCACGGAATAGCTTGTTAGGTGGAATAGCGAGTGGGGTAGGAATAGGCATCGTTCGAGGAGTCTCGTCCCGTACGTTCTGCCAGCATTGAATCATCTTGTAACAGTGACGAGCTCGCATAATTTCGAAGGAGCTATAGTGGCTGGTAACTGGGCAATGGCGACGTTCGTGGTTGTGTCCTTGGGATCTTTGTGCGTCCTTTCGTTCTTACGACCCTTTTGCTCGCTCATTCATTTCGTACCCACAGTCATCTATGCCAGAAGCAGACGGCCGACGAGCGCAAGATGGTAACGCGGGTCATTGAAAGCATGCCACGGAGGGTGGTCAAGCAGGAGGACTCTGAGACCTCCAAGGGCCCCCAGGCGACACCACCTTGAGGTGTAGGTCCTCCATCGTAAAACAGAATAATATATAATTTAATACAAACACCTTTATAGTCTCAACTCCACTCCGACGCCCACACATCCTTCGACCAGTTCTCCACTAGGGCGGGGTCATCCTGCACACATTCCAGCTCTGATCCAGAGTCAAGGTTTATTATACTCACCTTGTACTTGGCTTGGAATTGCGAGAACCCGTCGCGTAAGACGACGATTTCGTGAGGATTATTCGTTTGCAAGAGGTGCCTTCTTGTCTCGTCGTATATCTTAGGACCACCACATGTCAGCAGGATGCGCCGTAATATCAATTGTCGGATACCCACGCGCGCAGCCTTTGGTCCCCTGTGCATTGAAGAGCACAAAGAGCGTTCGTTAAGTGCAAATGTTCGATATCCAGCCTGAAATGGCGTACCGCATTTGCGATAACGAGCAATGGAATACCACCAGTGGGATGTCTTTTGTCTCCTTCACCAGACTATCCACGTTCATGAGGAACTCGTTCGCTGGTTTATTGAGGCTGCCTTTGATGTTCCCTCCTGCGTAATCATCGTCTCGAACATCTACTACTAGATAATCTCTGCCTGGGATTTTGTCACTTTTGATGAGTTCCGCAAGTTTCTGCATATTTGAGAATCAACTGACAAGCGCGGAAAAGACGAGGGGTGAGCAGTACATCGCCAGTAATATACTTCGTGGACATCGATGCAGTTGTAAGAGGGAGGAAGTGATTGCTAATATGCACGACCGGCAAATAATTATAACGGCGTCTACTTTTGCTTGACTTTCGCTGATAGTCTAAATGAGTGTTATCGAGGAGTCCCCAGATGCGAATATAGCTCGTGGCTGTGGGTACAATGTAGTAGTAGATGTTTAGTAGTGCTGTACTGTTCCAAGTGCTTCCAATCCAAGACTCCCCGAGCAACGGTTGCTGACATCTTGCCGCTGCTGAGCACTGAGCCTTGATCTCGCGCGTTGAGAGCCCGCGTCACGACATCGGATTGCAGACCAAATCACTGCTGCGTTTCGAGAACGAGTAAAGATATCATCGCTGGCCCAAATAATATTGGTACAGCATCTGATCGCACGCAGACCATAGACACACGCCCTCCTGCTCAGTAGTGACCTGCATGGTCTCCACCGCTGCAGGAAACACTGCAGAAAACGGGTTGAGTATGTCGTTAGACGTGCTTGCCGATGAAGAAGGAAGCAAAGGCAGTCCAGTGTGAACCGACCACCCTCGTATTCGATTATCCTCGCCTGCGGCGAAGAGAAATTCCTGATTTGGGTCCAGCGCAATTCCCTAATAGATGGTGAAGGTGCTTCCCTTGGAGGACTCGGATTGTGAGACTTACCAGTCGTTGGGTATGAGAGTTGGTATGACCGTGGTACGTTACGAGAGGGGTCGCCTGTCGCGTAAATCGAATGTCGAATGTCATAAGCTTGTGGATTGACATCAGTCAGTGATACTGTAGAGGGTACAGGAGAAGCACCCACATCGCCATTCATATGGCTAGTCAGTAATTGTGTGTCTCCTAGCGGCTCAAGATGCAGGACACTGGTTCGCTGGTTATTAAGAAATCGGTCGTCGTAAAGCTTCTGGCCATGCTTGCCAAGGCGTTTGTCGAATCGCATGATGGTTCCATTGCGGCAGCCCGTGTATATGATACTCTGCCGGCACGCCATTTGAGCACAAGACTCCCGAGGATGTAATCGGTTACTTACACCATGCTGCCAGACCGCGAATACATCGCTGTGAGTTTCTAGATGTTGGATAGACACAGATATGTCGATGTCGGGCAGGTATACAGCCCTTTTGTCCACGCCTGTCCTTCCATATGATGTTGCGTAAAAAGAATGGAGATAGTAGTCCGACATACCTAGAACCAAAGCACTGTCCTGGAGATGAGAGGACCATATATCGTGGACAGCATTTAGGCTAAGAAGGGATGTTCTCCTAGCGAAACCACTTAACTTTTGCGTCGATAAAAGGAGACAAACGCATAACAACGTACCCCGTTATGGTAAGGTCTTGAACAGATATCTTTGCAGAAGGGCCAAAGCACGTCGCACTGAAAAACCGAAGATAAGTTATCATTCAAAGAAAACAAGGAAAAACCGACATGCATCGAGAGCCAGTTATACATATCGATGATATCTAGGTATGCAAACTGAGCGAAGCTCCCAAAGAAATGACGAACCCCAACCAACTTCTGATTCGGGTTGTAGGTTGAGATCAGCACACCAAAGGTCGCGTCCCATTGGCGTTGAGGTGTATAGCCATCCACGATTGTCCCCTATGAAGCGGCGTGTCTGTCCATGGAGAGTCGTTGACTAGAACGATACGTATATGATTATGCACCTGAGTATAAAGATGGAATATTTGCATACGCAAAATGCTTTAATCCGTCCAAAGACCGGGACTTTCGATTCTACGAGGCGCGAAGTGTTGGCGTAATGCGAGCAGAGCAGTTCGCTGTATGACGACAGTGTTCAAGGGATGGCTTCACTCTTGAAAACGAAGTACGGACTGGGAAGCTTGGTATCTCTTGTGAGGATAACATGTTGTGCGCGTCAATTCAGTCAGGTTCCATAGATTCCCTCGTTTGCGCTTCAGGGATCTGACAAGACCATCGTCCGGTCGAGTTTCCGGGGAAGGTTGAGTAGGTGATGAGGAGGATTTTGGCTTCGAAGACAGGGGAAAGTAGCGACTTCGTTCCTCGTTCCAGTAAAAACCAGAGAGCTCAGCTGGCATCTCATGAAATCGTTAGAGATGAAGTCGCGTTGTTTGATGGACTCAAGATGTAGCCAAGCAAAGAAAGGACTGAGTCAGGTGAGGTCAGGTCTGGGAAAGCAACGTCGGTTTCAAATTCTCTTTTTCCCAGTACATTCTGCTATGCGCTTGGGATAACCCAGAACACGGGAAATGCTCGTTATAATAATCCTATCCGAGCTTAAATCGTCTGCAGAGCCTCATCCTCTTGCTTGACAACTTCGAGACGCCTTTGTATGTGGATGATCAGAGACAGGGCACTATGTGATATCGACTGCATAGCACATATAATCATTCTCGTCACAATGATATCTTCTGTCTGTCCCGCCCTGTAACGGAATCCACTGGCACTCATCTCAAACTGTTGATGTGGACGCGGCGCATCGGATCTAGTATTCAGATATGTTCATGGATGATTGTTGGAAACCCAAGCTCTCGGGACTGCTCAAATCCATGGGGCACATGCCCTTGGCAATTGCCACATCGGAAAGGTCACCGGACTAGCAGCAGAAGAACTCGTGGAGGAGTACAAACGATCTGGTAATGCCCGGGCAGGTATCGAATGCCCAGCATGGACACTCCGTAGAAAGTCTGCATACGAAGAAGCACCCGGAATTGGCACCGCCTACGACATACTTGTGGGCGCACGCCCTGCCACACCTCACTTCAGGTACTCAGCGAAACGTCTCTCGTATAGCGGCAGGAGTCCATCTTCTTCGATCTTCCTGTTAAACCTGCATTCCCGCTTCCCTAGTAAAGTGCGCACCGCAATGATCGAATCGGCGATTAATTTCCTGATGCAGCACAAGTCGTCTACTTGGGATGCCCCCTTCGAGTATTATGCCGTAGCGCTTTCAGCCGAGGAAGAAAATCTTCAGGCAATTATTCTCGACGCCACGGTGCCCGAACCAGGTTTGATTGGAGCGCTTCTCGTATTGCAGCATGAAGCCTTGACGCGACCACGACTGGAGATCATTGAGCACACCCTGAAGCTTGCACGCAGCACGTCGAACAATCAAATCCTTCTCGGTGAATCAGACGGTAATGTCCTGGAGTGCTATGCGCAGACGTTCATGAACCTCGGTAGCCATAATGACGCCCTGAAACGAAGCAATACGGCGTGCCAAGGATTCTGCGATCGCTGAGAAGAAGCAAGCTGACGAGTGCTTGCGGAATATGCACCACTCCGCGATCTAGAAATCAAAAGGATCAAAGGCGTAGGAGGCAAAATGAGACTTCGAGGAGCTGAATATCAACGAAATAGCAGTGGCGCTAATGTCGACTAGACTGAGGCTAATTTAGCCGTGCATATCATTAACTGTTGAGTGTTGTCTGAACTTGTGGGTGTAGCCGAACGTTGGGCGCGGAACTCAGTTCGAGGTCGCTACGCGTTATAGCTAGCCAAATAAGGCATGCTAGAGTATGATAAGTCGTGAACGTTTGAACGATTGATCAGGTACACTTTCTTAAGTTCTCTGCTGATCCTCTATATCGTGATATTCACATCAGCTCAGTTCGATTCTTAAAGCTATATTCAACCGTAACATGCACACGAACCTTCAAAAGCACAAAGGAAAGGGTGGGCATGATCCAAAAATTTGCCGGCGGCATGGTTCTGCCTATGGAAAGCCGGTGAGATACCAGGAGATAGGTCTTCTCGTTTCTGGGGTACAACTTGTTACATCATAGCGTCCACTCTTAGCAATTGCGTGTATTACTTTAGCGTACGCATGGACGGTTCGCAAACGGGCGAACCAGGATAATATTGTTTCACTCATGGTAGTAGACGCCACAGGCGGCCCGGAGCCAATTGCAGTGTTCAAGTCGCACAAGACCCTTCCCGGCGTCCCGCGGGGTTCTAGGATAGAAATTGTAGACTACTAGTAGAACAGAAGGATTAATTAACATACTAGGCTTACTTTAAGCGCTTCAGCAACCATTCGAGCGGTGGTTTAGTATAAATGTCAATCCGACATGCAGTTGGGAGCAACTGACGTTGGGCGGCCGTAAGAATTAAATTTTAATATGTATGTACATGTCCACCTCGACGCATGGGGCGCTGACAAGCCCGTCGTTAGGTGGAGTACAACCCCATCAAGGGTGGAAAATTAAATCAGCTTAACCTAATCAATGCCTTTATTTGCTCTGAATATCAACGGCTAGTTTCTTTCTTCCTCCTCGCTGCTCCTTCGCCGTCCCGTACGTTCAAGCGTTTATAGTGAATTGGTCGTCACACGGCGAATTTTGAACGGTAACCCCGCCCAACCAACTCAGCGTCAGATCTACCATAACCTCGATCAAGCCAATCGGGTAAACTACCTTCATTTTTCCCATATGACACAGATCCAACCCTGGTTGTCGAGGGAAATTGGGTCTCTCGACACCCCAACATCTTCAACCAACAAGACAGACGCACATTTCAAGCCGACTCTGTTGCCACCACCTCATATTCTCGTCAGGGATCCACCGAGAGATCAACTTCCTGCTGAACCAGGGTACTTCTGTGAAAATTCGGTGTATCTATTGGTGAGTTATATCGACCGATCAGACCTCTCCTCACACGAGCCGCAGCTCATGTTGCCTGCATGGGCGACAAGTGATTGTATCAGGACGCGTTTGGTCTGACTCGTGATTTCCCCACAGACTCTCTCAGGACAGGACACAGAACTTCCCCCCACATTCCTCCAAGGACCTAATCTTATTTCAAAGGCTCCCCGTCGGGAACGAGTCAGAATGGTGAAGAAACGTCGCTCTTTACAGTCTATATTCATCCCTTCGTTCCTTACCGCGCCGCCGTCACCCACCGACTCCGCAATATCTTCCAGCACGAGCTCGAATGCCCGGAGGAACCGTTCTTACTCCACAGCAAGCCAATCAAAGTATCCCTACGCGTTGGATAATCTCGAGCTATCGCTGTATGATACATCGCGCATTTCATCTCCTGGAGATTCTCCACCTCCCGACTTTCTACTTGACGATGATCCTTTCGCGAACCTTTCAGCGGCACCTACGATCTCTGCTTACTTTCCCACATCAACGTCTATGTCTACGCCGATACCCACCCCTCCTCTTGAAGCACTTCCACCCAAACCTCGATCACCTTTGACTCCCGGCAGCCCGGAGACCAAACCAAGTTTCCTTTCATCCCCCCCCTCCAGCCCCATATCCATGCCCGGAGTATCTCGCACATCATCCGGACGCACTCGCCCGGCGTATCAGAAACCAGCCTTTGCTCCTCGCCCTTCCTTACCATCACTGGACACCCTCGCTCGCATGAACATTGTTCTCACTAGGAAGGTTTGTACTAGCTTTCTTGACCATATTTCTTAGACGCATCCTCCTTACGTTCAATTTCTTTCAAGGTTCGTAAAGGCCGAGTTGGTGCTGGACTACCTTTCGAACCATGGGATCAGCTCGACAATGAACAGACCTCTGGGGAATCTTCAGGCTCACAGGATTCTTCGCTTTTGGGTTCGCCAATCACGGAGCCTTCTGCCCATCCCGACTTCACTGTTGACCTCGAACTTGACTTTCTGGACCTTTCGGACGACGATGATACCGTATCGCCACGACTGGCAAGTTCCTCGACCTTTGGCCAACTGTTGCACGCGTCTCTAGTCGGTCAGGACGAGCCCTCGTACAATGCAGATTCCGAGACTTCCGTTGACGAAGAGTCCATATACTTCCTTTCGCGGACATCGTCCGAGACATCTGAGATGTCATCCCTTACCCGTTCTACGTCCATATCTTCTGCTTCGTCTACTGGCTCGTCCGGCAATTACCAGTGGCCGAGCTTCGGCAGCCAGAATACCAGCATGTCCTCTACCGAAGATAGTGATACCCTCAACTCTCCTCCCGACGACTATTTCCCTAGGTCCCACTTCGACCCCGACAATATCATCAGCTCGTACTGGTCCTCAGATGATCTGTACGATTCGCTCAACGGAAACGCCTCAGGTACCGCACTCTATACAGATGTCAACATATTGGGCGAAGCAGACATAATGTATGAACCGGGCACATCTGCTGGCACTATCAGACCTTCCATGAAATCCAAGGTCCTGCGGAGATCTCCCTCCCCTGTGACGGAACCTTTGGTAGACCAGGGCGAGGCATTTGATGGACCTGAAAGGGAGAGTCAACGTAGTCAGAGCGGCCTTGGCCGCGGGTGGGAGCAGGGTGGTGGAAGCAGCAGAAGGACGCATGGAAATAACGCGGGCGGTGATGGGCGAGGTAGTGGGAGCGGCATCAATAGGCTCGGGAGACGCGGAGATGATGAGGACGAAGATGACAAGCGCGTGAATCGCTCAACGTTCTCCACCCCTTCTGATTCCGAATCCGCTTCTGACGAAGACTCGACCGACGATTATGGCGAACCCGTGGGAGCGGAGTCTCGAGTCGCTGAGAATTCTGCTGCTTCGTCCGATGATGATATTCCACTGGCACAGCGCATCCCTACTGCTCTCAAGGCCCAAAACACGATACGTCGACAGGTTCGGGAGGAACGCGAGCAACGTCGAATCGCACGGGCGACAAGAGCTGCAGAATCTATGTCCACGTCCCGCGGACAGCCCTTTGCGCGTCCTCCAGGCGCGGGTGAGCCCAGTCAGGCAGCTCCGATGTCAAGCTCTACGGAGGCGGCGTTACACGCGTCTAGATCTATACGACGCCCCCGTACGACGACACTTCCTGCTGCTGAAATCCAGCCATTTCTCCCCGACGATCTTACAGGAAAATTGCAAACCATGGAGGTTGCTGATATATCTACGTCGGCTAACTTCCGCTCAAGGTCAAATACGACCTCTCGGGGAGAACCTAATGATAGGTCTGGTAGTAGACCTGGAAGTGCTGGGCGTGGCTCAAGAGACCCCGGAACGTTCCAGCCGTTCACTTCGCCACCCCAGAGCCCTCTGCAAGAACCTCGATCTTTGCGACCGACGCGCTCTTTCCACAGGTCAGAGGGCAGGAAACTCGAGGAACATCCTGCTGTGCCCCTGCCTCCTGAAGCTGGACAGAGGCTGGCTCGCAGTCTTACTCGGTCAAAGGATGAAGCTTCAGGATCGAGCCCTCGTTCATATCCGGCGCGCATTTCGCAAGATGAGACTTCAAAGCAACCTCTTGCTAGGAAGTCAGGAGAGGAACCTCGGAAACTCATTAAGGTTAATTCAGAGACGAGGTCTGCGCGGTCGTCGTCTGAAGCCGAACGGCCTCGGCCAAGCTTGCAGCGTCCTCCGATGCCACCTCTTCCGCCTGTTGAAACACTTCCTACTTCTCATAATACGCGAGGACCGGTTATACAGCAGCGTGTCTTCATCGGTGACATGCAGCGCTTCAATATGGTTGAAATTGGTCCTTCAACTAACGCCGGGGATGTCATTGAAATGGTCGAGGCTCAGGGTTCTCTCAAAGGATGGGTTGGCACAGGTGGATGGATGGTTTGGGAGATGGCCCAAGACTTTGGAATGGGTACATATCCCCGTACTTCTTACCGTTTGCCCATTTCTGACATGGTTTCTGCAGAGCGCCCAATCCGAAGTTTCGAGCTGTTGTCCGACGTGCAGGCGTCTTGGAACAAAGACAAGATGATGAACACTTTTGTGATCAAACTGACTCCATTGGCGGTGCCGCTCAGTCGTTCTGTGAGTGCTTGGTGTCTTGCTATCTTCCACGTTACTAGGTAACTGACAGATGTCGCATTCAGGCTATGCCGAGCGCATCGCCGACGTATGCGGGGTACGTCGAGTGGGAAAGCAAGCGTGGAAAATGGAATAAGCGGTGGCTGCAGCTTCGCGAACATAGCTTGTGGCTCTCGAAACGAGATAATGTCAGTGATATTTTGCATATTTGTGTTTGATAACGCTGACATATGATGTCTTTCAGGGAAAAGACGAGGTCTTGCTATGCTCGCTATCCAACTTCGACGCCTACTTTATTACACGTCTGCACAAAGCTCCCCGACCATTCTCTTTCGCCGTGAAGTCGACAGACAACCTTTCGTTTTTTGAAAACACTGCGGACTATTTGCATATATTTTCGTGCAGCGAGAAAGAAGGAAATGCCTGGATGGAGAAAATACTTCTGGCAAGAGTAAGCCAATGATAGTTATCCACTCTTCGTACCTACCTAACCATAAGCCTCATAGTCCTATGTCTTATACCAAGAGAAAAATGTCCTATTCAATCCCAAGGCAAGCATTGTCGCTCCTGGTGGACCAGGACCTCTCTCGCGCTCCGGCACTCGTAAAACGCCATCTCGCCCTGTACAGCCCCTTCTCTCCGTCGCTCCACCCATATCGATTGCACAACAGATGCAGTCCAGCGACGTCTTCGAGCCTGGTTCCCTCCTACGCAAGCACGTCTAGACCCCTCATTACATCTTGTATTCGGCTCACTCATCCTAACCATCCTATCACTTGTTGTTCGAAGTCTCTTGTACCTGTTATACCTGTGTATCCCTACCATGATACCACAGACTATCTCACGCCTTACGATCCTTCTGATGACTAGGTACTTTCCAGCAGTAAATGAACTTAGAACATAGCATAAAATTACACAACAGAAATAGTGGAATAGAAAAATGTATCCATCTAAAACTCATTCAGATGTCTTTGCCTTTTTCTTTGGTGGTTCTGTCTCTCCACTGTCCTCAGCCTTCTTTTTTGGCTTGGGTTTAGGCCGCGGCTTGTCTTCGTCCACATCCATCGCATCAACCCCCTCCTTTGATTTTACTTTTGGCTTCGACGGTGCTTTGGGCTTGAGCTTCGGTTTGGCTCCCTCGTCGACATCCATCTCGTCATCAGATTTCTTTTTCGGCTTCGGTTTAGTCGCAGACTTCTTTTTCGGCTTGTCGTCTTCCGCATCACTCTCCGCCGCCTTCGTTTTCTTCTTCTTGACCACTTTCTTGGGCCCGTCGCCGGTCTCCTTCGACTTACCCTTTGACTTCTTTTTCGCAGCTTGGGCGAATTCACGGTCGCCACTGGCATCCGAGGCAGTGGCTGCGCCTTCGTCAGACGAGTCGCTCTCGCTGGGTGAGCCGGAGTCCGACTGGGATGCCTGGAAGTCCTCTATTACGGCCAGTAAGCAATGGTAATGAAAGAAGGCATAAAAAACCATACCATCCTCCTCGCTATCCTCGTCATCAAGGCCACCCTTCGACTGTTTGATTCGGGGTGGGCCATCCTCGGAGCTCACACTCTGCATATCGTCGTCTTCGTCCTCGTCGCCAGCCGCAGCAGCCAGCAGCAGATCCGCGTCCGGAACCATCTCGTTCTTGACCTTGATCTTCTTGTCCCTCATGTACGTCTCCACCAGCTCGTGTTCCTCCTTGTTGATGGAGGTGAAGTTGTGCTCGGGGCCGCTCTTAGTGACAATCTTCAAGTCGAAGGTACGCGCAGCGGCTGCACCCATGCTCGCGCCCACGCGAGAGAAGATGACCTGGTGCACGTCGGCGATCTCGATGAGACTGGGTTGTTTTGAGACAAAGAAGATGTATTTTTCTAGCAGGAAGAGGTCGCCTTGAATTGCCTTCAAGTTGGCTTTGATCCCAGGGTGGCCGTCCCGACTATAGGAGTAACGTCAGAAACAGCTTGAGGGTGTGAGGGAGAAAGTTGTACCTTTGGAAGCTGCCAGAACCGATGATCTTTTTCTTCGCGAGTGCCCGGAAGACTCCAGATACGACTTCGAAGGTGGGGTCTTCGTAGTTTTTCTTCAACTTGTCATACTTGGCGATTTCCTCCCTGAGCAGAAATATGTGAGCCGGAGAAAGATTGTATGGCAACGCTCAACGCACTCAGTCATGTTCAGCTCTGCAGTGATCTCCTCCTCGCGAGTGAACTGCATTACCAGGTACTGATACCGAGTTTGGCCCTGTCCAATTGGTGATCTCAAATCGAGCTACAGCGGATACAGCGTCAGGGGTTAAATCTGAGCAGACAAGCAGAGATGAGCTCACAATGAATAGAACATGCTGATCGTCCTTGGGCAGGAGGAACAACCGCGAGATATGGCTGTATTCAATCTTGTAGTCATACGTCTTTCCCCTCAACCGTAAAAATTCAGGATACATGTCCATGTCGTAGCGACCACGGGGTGTAAGGACGAGGATCTCCTCGAAGCTCAGGATGAGATCTCCCGGTTCCTGGCCTATGACGGCTTTGTCTTTGATCATGTCATGAAAGACCTGGGCAGCACTGATCTCCTCCTCCTCTTCATTGTTATCCTCCTCATCTGAGCCTGAGCCTTTGAGTTTCGTGTGTGTGCCGGGAACGTGGAACCGGATTTCAACCATCTCATCACCCAGATTTTTTGTTTTTGAAAGGCTGGAGAATTCCAGAGTGACTTCAGTACGGCCGGCCATGTTGGAGTTGTTGACCTGGGCTAGCGGTAGCTCGAATGCAGTCTTATCAGACACCAGGAAAGCCAAGTTGTTTCCTGCAATATGCTTATCGTTCAGGTTCTGCATGTGCACGTTGCACGAACCAGCATACACACCTTGGAAATCTGTGGTGCCCCAGTTCCACCCTTTGAATGACACCTCCTTCGTCTCGAGTGTTTTTCCAAAGTGGTTTTTTAGTAGACTCGCAAGCTTATCATGATCCTATATGAACGACGATGAGCTATTTGTTGTTGAGTAGAAGCTTTCCAACGAACCTCTCTCGCGAAGCCTTCGAAATTTTCCATGCGATGTTCCCTCTTTTCATCCCTCATTCCAATGCGAAGCTGAAAACCACGAGCCACGCGCATCCACTGGGCCCAATCGATGTGAGCTGCAGTGACTGCGACGACGCCGTCTGACTCAGCGCCTTTCCAAGCCATACCGCTAGCTGCCACACGAAATTCTGCAGAAAACAAAGTATGAATAGGGCAATAAGCGCTATAGAGCCTTTGAACGTACTTCCAATCTCAGGCGAAAGGCCATGAAATATGCGGTCAAACTGGGTGGTCATTTTGTGGTGGAGGATGGGAGTAGAATGGACGCGCCGACGGACCTTAAATTGGACGCGTCGGGGCTGTTATGGTCGTATTTGCCCTCCGAAGCATCGCGGCTTACCCTTCTATAACCTTCATCTCATATCCTACTTTTCAAGTTAATAATTACCAGAGCAGCGACAGATGGACTCACTGGAGACACGTTCCAGAGACGTGCAGGAGAGGACGTTTTGTAAATGGTACAGTTTTCAGCGGCCTACAGAACCCATGATCTTATGGCTGCCTTCCATCTCTTCACAATCCAGGTTGAACACGAAGCTAGAGATGAATGGCTACCCCCCGATGTCTTCTCTAGTCAAGGATCTATCCGATGGCGTTCGACTCATTCAACTCATGGTGGGCCTTTTCGGCGCCATCTTCCCTGAGTGATTATCTGAAATAGATGAACTGGTACTTACAGGAAATTATGGGTACGCTCTTCAATATCACGGACGACAACTTGGTGCTCATGCTTTTCAATAGGTGACACTAGTCTTGGCCGATATAACAAGAATCCACGGATACGCGTTCAAAAGGCCGAAAATGTGAACAAAGCCCTTGAATTCATCACTTCTCGAGGCGTCAAACTCACCAACATCGGTCCAGAAGGTGCGTAGAACCCGTAGCTGTGCGTACTTTCTAGCTAATGAAACAATTGGACAGACATCATCGACGGGAACCTGAAACTCATCTTGGGCATGATTTGGACTCTAATCTTGCGCTTCACCATTGCGGATATCAGGTATGCTATATCTCGAGCATTTGTACGAGCGCTAACTTGAACCTGCGCTACAAGCGAAGAGGGACTTTCTGCAAAAGAAGGCTTGCTACTTTGGTGCCAACGCAAGACCGAACCGTACAAGGAAGTCGATGTACAAGATTTCTCTCTGAGTTGGTCCGATGGGCTTGCTTTGTTCGTGCGCTACCATTCATACCTCTCTTGTCATTAGTCATAGAGCCCCCTGACATTGCTCACCGTTTTATAGGTGTGCTTTGATTCACCGCCATCGGCCTGAATTGATGGACTATGATAAGCTGGATAAGGTGCGGCCAACGACACCGCGCTCCTGGAACATTCCTCATTCCTTCTATGCTTTAGACAGACAGACATGGGAACACCACACTGGCATTCACGATCGCAGCAGAACATCTCAATATACCTGTGAGTATCGCTCTTCACTCTGTTCATGATTCTAAGCCGTTCCTATAGCAACTGCTCGAAGTCGAAGACTTGTGCGATTCTAACCACCCGGATGAACGGAGTGTTATGACGTACATTGCCAGTTTCTTCCACGCGTTCTCCTCGATGGGTAAGCTGCGGCCACTGCTACCTAGGGCACTGATGACAATTTTTGTGGTAGACCAGGCAGAGACCGTATCACGACGAGTGGAGAAATTTGCTGAACTCATGCAATCTGTATGGGTCAGTCGAAATGACTACGAACGTCGCATAAGACTCGTATGTCCCGTCCAAATGTCCTGAGAAGCACCAGCGTAAGTTTTGACGTCCCTCATATCAGCTGCTGTCGGCCTTGTCCGAAACCCAGTCCCAATGGTCGGCTACGGTCTTCTCTGGGAGCTACGCAGACGCTAAACAGCAGTCAGCCGACTTCACCACCTACAAGCAGACCACGAAACGAACGTGGGTAACGGAGCGACAAGATGTGGCGACGCTTTTTGGAAACGTGCAGACCAAGCTGAGGACATATGGACTCCGGGAATATGTTCCTCCTCCTGGCCTTGCCGTCTCGGATCTCGACGAAAGGTGGAAAGAGCTCCTGACTTCTGAGGCCAGTAGGTCGAGGACCATCAACGCACAGATACGACAGTACGTTGTCTCCAGGTTACTCTTCGATGCGATGTGATTTACAACTTCCCAGGATCAAAGAGTCTCTCCGAAAAAAATATGCGGATCTGGCGAATGACTTTGAGCGACGGCTGCATGCCATATCGTTCGAGTTGACAATTATCGAGGGTACTTTGGAGGTTTGTCGATTTCCCTACATAGGAATTTCTGTATTAAGTTGTTTTCCACGCTAGTCGCAACAAGAGCAAGTATACCGGATACAAACACGCTTACCTGCACTGTCAGATATTCTAGCAAGCGTGGCCAGTGCAGAGGCTGAATGCGGTTCGGCGAATGTTGAGGAAAACGATTACACCGTGTTCACTTGCCAAGACCTGGAGTTCGAGCTTGAGCTACTTACTCAAAGCGTCGCAAAGAAGATTGCTTTCATTGATAACCAGGTTCGCCTTCAGGTACTCTATTTTGTTGTTTCATAATTTTACAAATACTCGCAGATCGTGTCAAGGAACATGACGAACCTCACACCGGCGCAGTTGGAACAATTTGAGAGCACGTTCCGCTACTTTGACAAGGACGAAACCAATACCCTTAATCTATCTGAGATGACTGCAGCCCTCGCCAGTTTAGGAATTGTATACACAGATGAAGACATGGTCTTTATTTTCGAGGATCTAACACAAGCTTATGGCGCAGTAACTTTCGAAGCGTTCATCAATCTCCTTGTAAACCTCTTCTTTGATTCCGGGAGTCCGCTCAGCCGCTAAATTTTCTCCTCTGTAGGTTGACATCACGGAAGATCAAACATCTCCAGAACAGCTGCGGGAGGCTTTCCGCGGCATTGCCACTGACAAGGTGCGTAGTGCGCAGGCTCTGAATCTGCGGATGACTTACGGATACGCAGCCTTTCGTAACAGAGCTTGATCTCCGCATTGCACATCTCCCTCCGCCTGCGATTGAGTATCTGCGCGAGGCCATGCCTAATAGCTCCAACGAAGCAGGCGAACCGGAATATGACTATGAGCGATGGCTGGATGATGTTTTTGCGTAGTTCACAGTAGAGCCCAGTTCCTCTGAAACTGTGTGATCTGATCCTGAATCATGATAAGAGCGCGTGATCGCAGTCGTTCACAGCCACACAAAGCTCTTTCTTTTGCTCATCCACCACCTTCTTATTATTCCAAATGGCAAGTTTATCTGTAGAGCATGTATACTTTACTATCTAACGCTTTACAGGCCTCCGGTGTCGGCGTCAACGACCAATGTATCAAAGATTTCCAGGCTCTCAAGCTCAAAAAGGCACATAAATACATTATCTTCACGCTGAGCAAAGATTTCACCGAGATCGTCGTGGAGAAGACATCGAGCACCCAGAATTACGATGAGTTTGTCGCCGACCTTCCGGAAACAGAATGCCGATGGGCAATCTATGATTTCGAATTTGAGAAGGAGGAGGGTGGTATCAGGAAGAAGATCGTGTTCGTCTCATGGTATGTCGCGATCCTTTCGCATCGGTCGCATGTCGCTCTCCCATTGTCGCCTTCCTGCGGTCTCGATCATTCTCTCGTCGGCTGGTTGTGCTGATCAACGCGATAAGGTCACCCGACGACGCCAAGATCAAGCAGAAGATGTTGTTCGCCTCGTCCAGGGATGCCCTGCGACGCTCCCTGGTTGGCATCGCTGTAGAGATCCAGGGAACTGATTTCAGTGAGGTCGCGTACGAGAGTGGTGCGTTCATTAATTCTACTGTGATTTAACTGCGTCTGATCTTTTGACGTTCCGTTCACAGTGCTGGACAAAGCCTCCCGCGGAGCCTGATTTCATCTGCCATTCTCATCATTTCTTGTATCTCTTGCTATTATTCTCCAACATTTTTAAGAATCGATCTCTATTTGGACAATAAACGATAAGTTACCGAGCCTCCAACTCTAATCCATATCAAGTGCAGGCAAGCCACGCGGGATCGAAATTTCACGCGATCTTTGGTGGAATTTCTCTTGCTGCTGTGCAAGGTGACTGTGATGACCCTTCGACCTGGCGACTCCCTTGAAGACACCTCTAACAATCATATAATATAAACATAGGAATGTAGATCTCAACGTCCGAACATCACTCAACATCTGGAACCACTGTTACCGGTAGAAATGCGTGTTATAGAGCCTTACCACGACAGGGTCCCAATTCTGTCTCTAGATGTTATCTTGTTTAATTGTCCATATGCCAGTGTATTGTACAACGGCTTTATTGTACAACGGCTTCTTGGCGTTCACGACTTTATTGCATCAATGCCGCCCGAGTTTCGATTCCATTGATACCGACTGAACTCTCTGGCAGCGGCCAAATACGTCCGCCTTGGTACCTTCACTTCTGCAACCTCTGATAAGGAATGTTCATCGACAGACGGACGAGTGGTTAATTATTATTATAACTTTTGAGATGGTGCGCATGCTCAGCGCTCAGTGCTCGCATACGTTCGCTAGGCGACACTACTCGATCGAATAGAGGGGCCCTTATAGGTCAGAACAGATAGGAAGAGCAATGTAGATCTACCCGCCGAACATGTCGATATTAAGAGTGTGATTTCATGTTGTGATTTATAAGTCTCTAAAACAATACAACAGGGCGAGACCAAACGGTCCTCGAGTCTTTCAATGCAGCGAAATATAGTTACAAAGCTAGTAAAAAAAGGAGAACAACTGTACGCCTTACCAGTGGATTTTCGAACGTTGGTAATTCGAATGCTCGTTGAGTTCGCGAAGTACTTTGGACTTTAGACTGGGAGTTGACTGACTTGTGCGAGTCATCTTTAGGGGCCGTAGCTTCGACCGCAGCTTCGGAGAAGCTGGGAAGTTCGGGAAGTGGAAAGACTATGTACGAGGGAGGTGCCAAAAAAGGGGATAATGATTACACACTATGATGACGACGACAAAGAGGCAGGCGATGACACCGATGGTGAAAAGGCCAGCAGGAGGTAGCAGACGCAAAGCGGAGTAGCATCGGACGACGACACGGAGGTGGAATTGAAGTTTGGCTTTGGCTTTAGCTCCGGACCTGTCTAAATCACAAGCAGAGGCGTATTCTAAAACAAGATAGCGCATGCTCAGAGCTTTTGGCGCGCAAAAACATGAATGTGAGCCAAACCCGGGACACTCTGAAGCCTCTATCCACATTCTCCCTTTAGCCAGCAAAACGCGTAAACACTGTACGCCTTACCGGTGGGTTTACAAACCATGCCGTTTCCCACTTCGACTCGTCCCATCGTTTTCTAACGAATTCGTGAACTTCCTGCCCTGCTCGGCATACCAGCGCCTCTTCTTTTTCTGTACCCTTCTTAGATCTAACCAACTGATCCATTGTGATGCCCCACTCGGAAAGGGCGGGTAAACATGATCGCAGTGTGGAAGGAGAAGGGGGTGGCGACAAGCTGCCGGTAAAGCCACAAACTCCGTCTTGTTCTATACGCGCCTTTATGGATTTCGCAACAAGATCTTCATGAAATATTGGGATACGGGCCCAGATTAAGGTATGCTCAACCTCAGAAGGCACTGAACGCTCGATATCAAGATCGTGGCGTACGGGGAAGACGATGTCGCGCACCAGAATATGGCCAATCATTTTGAATGATGCTTAAGAATTTTCCGGGTGTGTCGCGCGTAAAGTACTTTGGGGCGTCGTCAGGAAGGGCCGGCATGCTTTTGCTTAACGGCGACGGAGGTATTTCAGGATCCTCTTCATCAACATCTAACGCCGATGTTAAGAGTGACAAGTTGTCCCGCTTTCCCCACTGCAGTCGGTAGTTCATGAGGTAATCGACTAGGTTTATCTCGGTCAGATCAGCCCCATCGTTGTAAGGTGAATCGAAACACACTGATTGACCCATATTCCGTCTTAATACCTTCTGCCCATGTCACGTACCGTTTCTGGAGTGCTTTATCGCGCTTCAAGAGGCCGAGATCACTGGAAGCGCAAGGTTCAGGTACTGAGCAAGTCGTCCAGAAATCGGCCAGATTCACCCAGAGTTCACAAATGTCTTAAGTTGAGTCCAGGTGAACCTTGCAGGATAGTGGACCAAGAGCTCCTCTCTAGTTGGTGGCCCTGTCCGAAGTGGGACATCCTTTGGTGTAATTCCTATGGAAGATGCGATTGGTATAACCATCTTGAAGGGTATGGAGGGAAGCAACGTGGTGCTGCGTCGGAGTGTTCCGTGCAAGGTCATGCCTCTCAGCACTAACCCACAATGTCCAGCTTGAGAAATCAGCAAACTCGGCTTGTCAGCCGCGGAAGAGGTCGAGCAGCCCCGAGAGGCGCTCAGTCCAATGTCCCACCGAAAAGACAGATGGAGCACATCGCCTCTGTCAGTCGAAGTAGTGGGTTAGAAAAGGATGGGGATACGTGAGTTCGTTCACTCTCGAAGAAGAATATTCGTTGTGATCGACCGTAGTATTGTAGATTGAAGGACTTCAAGATCCAGGAAGACTATCGTAGTTTTCTCCAGGAAAAGGTCGGGACAGACCTGCTGGCCTGACCCTGCATAATTAAGACTTCACCATAGATAGACGATGTCCTGAAGAAACATCCACGACGAGCCACAGAATCTGAGCAGGAAACCAGTCAACGAATAAACGCGCAGGAGAATGTGCTTATCTTGTTTCGTGAGTCCCGATCACCCTCAAGGGAGACAAGATGGCTCACTGGTATCACACCCAGGAAAGCTTAGAGAAGGTATCTCTTCGTCCCGACGCAACGATCTTTTCGCACTAGAAGGTATGTGGCCGTCTCATGATCCTTTAACCAGCAAAAAACGCGTTCATCCAAATCTTTTCGCAGTCTACGAAACATCCCTTTTCCTAGCTGCGGCTTTCGAATCACCGAGGCAATCGACCTCCATCATCCCGCACCTTGTACCAACCTTATATCTCACATCACCTCCACCCCATGATAATCGCCTCGCCATAGTTCTGATCTCACTTCTGCATCATCTCGTCACGGCGTATCCCTCACAAGGCTCTTTCAGGCAACACTTCGATACAATACCTTCTGACTTCCTGCCGAGAGATTCCGCTCCTTACAAATGGATCGCTTCTATTGCAAGGAGTCTCCGGACACAAAATTACGCCTCATTTGAGCTGCTGACCAGGCCTTCCAGCATCTCGGGGCTGTTCGAGGGTAACAATGATCTTTCCAGCGCCCTGAAGTCGCTGTCGATATCTGATGGGGATCACGGCATCCTCGCTCGAAGGGCCGTTTATGGACTTGTAGACTCCCTGCGGATTAAGACACGAGCAGCCACCTGGGGAATCGTCCGCTCTGCTTACAGAGAACTTTCTTGCAACGTCGAGGAGACACAGGTTTGGCTCAAGCGCTCGCTATGCCTTCAATCGATGGTGCCATACGGTCACGATATCGGGGCAGAGCAGTGGCTTGAACAGCAGAGTACGCTCGGATATACACGACACAAGGAGGAAAACATGGGGAGATGGACAATCTACAAAGTTCGATGACCATTTAGTACCAAGACTCTTTGCCGCGGTCTACGAAGTACTACATCTACTCTTCCTCAGGATGTAAAATGGAATCCCACTAGCTAATAGAATGAATGCGAGAGGATGGTAAATCATGAACGAATCTCAACCTTGCTAAGTAAGTCGGCAAGAACGTCTGCGGCGTTGTCAGCTTCTATGGGTTCCTTCTGCTCGACCTGTTGGCCTCCGACTACGGCGGCCTCATCGGCTTTGTCCTCTTCCTCAGCTTCACTCTCTTCCTCCTCATCTTCATCGGCCGCGTACAACTTCCCACCTCTCTGCTTTAAGCTCAATGCGATCGTTTCCAGATGCTCGTCGTCTTCCTCCTGATCGTTATACTGCAATTCCAACTTCATCAAGCTCGCCAGCGTTGAAGAGATGTTCTCGGCCAGCAGCGAGAACGTTTGTGCCTCGAGATTGTTGTTCTGAAGCTGCAGCGTGTGCAGCTTGGTATTCGATCCCATGGATAACGCAGATAGGAGAATCGGGACCTCTCCATCAGCTGAAAGGACACAGTCGGAAAGATTCAGTGTGTGGAGTTCGGGCCATGACTGCAGCGCGTCCGTCCACGCCTCCAGGCCGGATATCGCGCCGTCTTCAGTGAAAGTGTTATCCTGCAGATCGATGTGCTCGAGGTCAGCGCACTTCGCAAGCCCCCGCGCGAGGGCGCTGATACCCTCCATCCTGATTCCGTTCTGCGGCATACGGACATTGACGAGCGTCCCGTGCGCAGCGAACGCCTCCGCCCATGCCGGTGCTGATCCGTCCTCCAGTCGATTGCGGCCGCAGATGACGGTCCGCAAGTTGGACTTCTTGCCCTCCGCTTTGCTGAGCTTGGCGGACTCGAGGAGGGCGTTGGCGAGAACGACACCGCCTGCAGGGCCCAGCCCGTTGTTGTTGAGCTTGAGAACCTGGAAGCTCCGATTGTGTGTGAGGAAGGGGACGATGGGCTCGACAGATCTGCCGCCAAACGCGTTGTCGCTGAGGTTGAGCTCTACGAGGGATGTTTTGTCTTTGAGAGCGTCGCAAATCGCTGATAGAGCGAGGGGGATCTCAGAAATTAGACGACCAGTGAAGATGTCCGCGAAATCTGCGATCTGAAAGGAATCGATTAGAGCGAGATAGCAGAATAAGCCAAAACAAAAAAATACGCGTACTTTGAGAACTGTGGTCTTTTCAAGGAACTCTGCGAGAGCTTGGGAAGCTTCTACACCGAGAGTATTGCCGCCGAAATGGATCTCCTCGATCACTGTAGGATCAACGGCTTTCAACCAAGGTTCGATATCAGCGCGAGTATCAAGCTTTAATCCCTTTCCATTCAGAGAGAGAATTCTCGACGAGGTAGCCATATATATGCTATAGAGTTGGCGAGAGAGAGAGGGAGATCGAAATGAAAAACAAAAAGCAGCAATCGTGTTGTACAGACGATGATCGATATTTCGGGTCCGGCCCGCCAGTGCTCAACGTTAACTCCGAGTCATTGACATCGTTACTGTAACGAGAAGTCCAGACGAAGTACTACGTTGTGCGTATATTGTCACGAATAAATGACTGGAGGTAAAGCAGAGCGACGCAAAAAGACAGAAATAAAAAGAAGGCTATTAGATCAGTACAGCGTTGATACCAACATGAATAATCTCGTCCGCGGAAGTAAGCCAGTTACCCGACTCGGGGAACATGGTAGCTATGTAAAGCCTCAGTAGTGCTTCAAGAGAGACCACGGAGAGCACGCACCTAGGCGTCGATAGATATCTTCGATTAGGAATGCTCGCATCCAGTTAACCATAACTGAGAAGACTTCAGCTTCAACTCTCCTGCTCACAACATGATAATGTGGAGTTCTGCAAGAACAGAGTTAATTTATAGAGACCCGTAGGAGGGTTGTACCCACACGTGGGTAGCAGTCTGTGAGACGGCCCTGATTTCCTCGATGACGGCAGCACTTCTAATAGGATTGACAAGGCTTTCGATCTCGCAGATCTTTTCAATCAAGTCTTCTACCAGGGCATTGAAATCATCCCGGAAACCGATGTAAATACGTAACGCCATAGAATCCTAAGTTTTTATCATTCATACTCAAATAGACGGTTCAATAAAGAAAAAGGACGATGCTTCGATGCTTCGATGCTTCGGACCTTCGTAACCACGTACCTATCTTCCTTAGGCACCCTAGCCACAGGGGCGATGCGGACTGACAGGAAGATCTGAGCTTCAGCATGAGTCAATGAACCACTTGGAAGTCTCCTAATACATACCACAACGCGAGGTAAAGCAGGCCATTGGCGAATAAACCCTTGGCACAACGAAAAAAACTCGTTCGGCACTCGTCATAGACGAATAAATGGAAGCATACCTATGAAAGTGTGTGGGACTCCTTTTCCCTCCGCTATCTTGTGGAAAACGGCGCAAGTCGGGATGCGTTGCAGCTTCTTCGTTTCCATCCACGCTATTTCTCCTGTATCAGCTTTCTCGCCAAAGCTGGGCATGTAGTAATACGTGGGATCGGACTCAGAGACAGACAAGTCGTCCTCCACTGTTGCGATGCCAGCCTTGCCTTGGTCGCCGAAATACTCTCCCGATCCCGTGGCTTGCTGAATGAAGTGTCGCAAATCCATACGGTTTGCGCCATTGAATTCATTCTTCAAGAGACTGTCGTCAATCAGTACGTCAGAAGTTGTTACGGTTACATTTTTTTTATTTTTTTTTTTATATCAATTATTCTGCGTGGGGCGCAAGGGCGCCCATGGTGCAGCTTACATGCGGTCAGGTAGTTACGCTACGAGAGACTCTGAATACTACATTACGGTTACATAGGAGCAAAGCCACTTACTTTGCCCCAAGTCCACAGCGCCATGATCACCAAGCTGTGTTTTGAAGCATGAAAAAAGGTGCAACATGACATGGATGTTTGAAAAGGACTCACAGAACCACTCCGATCATAAGTGGTACCCATACCCCAAGTGGGACCTTCTTCACCAACGCACCCCAGAAAAGACCTGGGATGTCAAATCAGCAAAAACGGCTGGCAATCGGTCAAGGAGGGATCCCAACATTAAAGAAACCAAAGGTGATAATGTAGCCGAGGGAGACGACGAGAGGCAGGTGCTTGACATAGAAAATATGCACAGCGATCAGTACACTCGTCGACAACATGACCGTCGCGACCGCAAACCCATATGCGTTTGTCATGTTCGTGAGGTTGGTGAAAGCCGCGACAATGATGACAGTGCCAATCATAAGGGCCCAATTGATAGCTGGGATATAGATTTGGCCCTGTATGACCTCAGAGGTATGGTGCATCCGAACCAGTGGGAAGCTCTTTGTATTGATGAGTTGCTGGGCGAGACTGAATGTCACTGTGATCATAGCCTGTGAGGCAATGATCTTGGGAGAAGCGTCAAGAGCAAAATTTGGAGGGTATCAGAACTGCGTACCGTTGCCATGACCGCGAAGACGAAGACGATTCTTTAGTATCGTCAGTATACAATCAGATTTCGACTGGGAGCGACGCACCAGAAGAGCGGTCCGTTTTTAGCACCAGGAATGGTATTATGGATATAACGGCATCGCCATTGTGTACCAGGCGGGCTCCTTGTCCGAGGTATGCCAGAAGTAACGATGGATAGACGACGGTTGTGAACGATATCTACAGAGAACGTTAGACAACATCGCAAACTTGCAGTTTGCAAGCAAGTTACCCGTATAGAGGCCGCATTGAATTGCCCAAGGCTGGGAAGTCATAAGTGGGTTAAGTGTGCGTGTCACAATAGACATTCTACCCACTTTGCAAATACCACCTCGCATCCTGTGAGCGCAAGGAGGATGCCAGCAAGAAGATCGTAATTCTTTGTACAGACAAAAACTAGATATCCAAAAGGTGAGAAATGCCCAGTGTATGCAATTGAACGCTTGCTTACGGAGGACTGCACGTGAAGGATCGAAAGCACGGAAGATCCCAGGGAAAAAAGTGATATTATATATGCCAGTTCCAGCCAAAAGAAGGAACCATATAAAAGAGACTGTATTGGTCATTGTGAACGACTCGTTTGCGCGACGGGTGTGAAAGTATACCTGGGCCATAAGTCCACGCAATGCGCCCTGTTCCGAACCTCTGTACGAGGAAAAGCGCCACGAGGATAGCCTATCGATGTATTAACTAGGTGTTTACAATGTCTAGTCAAGGGAAGTGCGCACGATGGATATCCCTGTTATATACTTGATAACGGACGGCTTCGCAACTCCAATACCGCTCACAGTAGTGATGGAAACCGCTGGAGTAAAGACACCGTCGGCCATGGTTAGGCTGGAGACATAATGGGTAATTGAAACATTTTAGCAGGTGATTATACATACGAAGTGCCCAGCAGGCACTGTTGACCATAGTTTGTAAGTAACGCGCAAGCGTGGTCAAATCAGCGACCTACCCAGATCAGTAGCGGCCAGCAAAGCTTCTTGTTGATGCGATGGCCTCCAGCAGACTGTCGGACATTGACTCCCCATTGAGAGTCTCCAGTCAGGGTACGGTCAACATCATAGTCTTTATCCGCCGGAGGGAATAGGCCTTGGAATAGGGCGAACGAGCCCCCCTCGCCTGGGAATGATGTCAGGACACTGGGGTGATATTAGCGTGATATTAGCGTAAAGTAAGATACCTTCGCCAGTCCCGAAATAAAGAGATATAACGACCGGCAATTTCTTGATGAGAAGTTGTAGACACAGTTTTAAATGCCGCGTACATATTTGAGCAAGGGTAGAAGCGTGATTGACCAGATTATCGCACTGATACCACCAATCACGTCCTCCTTGGACGGCGTTGGGTTTGTCGCGGGCCAGATAGTACCAAGTGTATATATAGAGGGGAGGTTCCAATGTCCGAATAGATGATTCCTGGCGATGGATGAGCCAGAGTGCCGTAACTTCGAGTTTTTAGATGCCATTACCGAATGCCTGGAAGCTGAGCATAAACAACGGCTATCTTCGTAGTCTTATTGCCTCGCGCTTCGAGTTCAGTTTGATCCCCTTCTCCAGACTTGCTGAGGGGGACATGGAAAGAGGGTTCGGGAGGACTGAAAATACTATTGCTCCTTGATGTCCTATATAATAGTCGCCACAGGCATGAACATTGTAGCAGAATGCTTATCGAGGAATAGCGAATTTAGCGCACTCACTTGTCATGTTCGGAGTGCGGGAATATAGCCTTGATATAGCCAAGGCGCCTGAGGAACTTGAATCAACGCGCTTGTCATGTGATGGATTATAAAGCAGTTTATGGCAGTGGACGGCGTTGGACGGCTGGGACCTGCTCCTGCTCGTTCGCGTGTACATCTGGCTTGGTTATATTCTCTTCGTTCTGTTGGACTGATTTGCTTCAGTACCACACCATGTCTTTTTTCAACTCGATCGGGTTAGTGCTCCATTGCCTCCTAAGTAGTTTTTGCGTTCATTCATCATCTCCAGTCGTTCAATGACCCGGGCCCAGCGACCTAAACGGTCCCCCACTCCGACATCTGCGACGTTTCCACCCGTGGAGATGCCCCCTCCTACACCACCTTCACCAACCATAACTATACCAAAGCCTTTGTACCTGAGCAGTCCCTTCGTCGAAGCAGCTCTTGTGAAGGGGAACTTCAAAACCATTGTAATGCTTCCAAAATACGTGGACATTATGGAGTGGGTGGCGGTTAATAGTGAGTAATCTACGCGTCGCATCGCCGAAAGTTCTTAAACACGCGTCTACCTCTCCTAGTATTCGACTTTTACACAAACCTCAATGAGTTCTACGGTGTTATTGCAGAATGCTGCAACCAACAGAACTGTCCAAAAATGTCAGCTGGTCCGGCGTACGTTGTCCTGATTATATTCTGGGTACGACAAATAAGGCTGATGTCTGTTACTAGATTAAATTACACTTGGATCAATCAAGATCGCAAGAGCGTTCACCTACCCGCTCCAACGTACATAGACTATGTCATGACTTGGGTACAAAACCTTCTTGATGATGACAATACCTTCCCGACAAAAGCTGGTACGAACTAGTGAAAGTTATTTGTTCGAACCGTCGCTCATAATGACGTTCCTCACCCAGGTCAGGAGTTCCCTCCTTCTTTTCCTTCGACGGTGAAACACGTCTACAGACAACTTCTTCGCGTCTTCGCACATATATACCATGCACACTACCATCAAATACTCCACCTGCGTTCTGAGCCACATTTCAACTCCCTCTTCGCACACTTTCTGGCTTTCGGTCGAGAATACGAACTCCTAGAGGTCAAGGACGTCAAAGGATCTCCATCTGCCCTAGTGGGGGTGGGGCAGTTATGGGAAGCATGGAGGCTGATGGGTATATTGGAGGGTCAATGAGGTTATAGGTGGTGTTTCATTATATAGTACCTGGGATCTGGATAGACTGCGTCGGAACTGTTGTGCGCCAGCTTTCCATGCGTTGTATTCGTCGAATTTGTATTGATTGGGATGTGCTGACCTCGGAGCCAAATATGCGCATACCATATACCAGAAACTGATTAATGATCGCCATTATGTTCTAGGTTGCTCCAGATACCGGACAAACCACTTGTCCTTCTTGTTGACCTTCAAGCCGTGCTGTGATATTCCAGTCTCTTTAGCAATGTCTTTCTTTGGGTTTGAATTCGTTCATTCTAGATTGTGGTATAGATTGACTTATCGGCATGATCACCTAGACGGAATCGAGCTCCTCGCGGTAAGAGGTCGCCAACACCAACCGGGAATCTCCCTCCCCGCAAAGATTCCATGGGACCACCGTCTGATCCTCCATCTCCTGGAGGCGCCGGAGCGAAACCTCTCTATCTGTCTAGCCCTTTCGCCGACGCCGCACTTGTAAAGGGAAACTTTAAGACCATCGTGATGCTCCCCAAGTACGTCGACATTATGGAATGGGTTGCTGTCAATAGTGCGTCACCACGCCAAACTACGTTGGTGACCATTAATACTTGACCCCATCCAACCCATTTCAGTGTTCGACTTCTACACTAACCTGAACGAATTCTATGGGGTGCTCACTGAGTGTTGTACGCAACATAGTTGCCCGACTATGTCAGGAGGGCCAGCGTACGTGTCCTGACCATGTGCAGGTTTGTACGGACTGACGTCGGCTTTCTAGATTGAATTACACGTGGACGAACCAAGGAGGCAAGCAGGTCTCGCTCTCAGCACCAACCTACATTGATTCCGTGATGTCATCGATCCAAAATCTGCTGGAAGACGAGAATGTGTTCCCGACGAAATCAAGTATGTATCCACTCCGTTCCCTCTTTGACACCTGAACTAAAGGACATCATCCAAGATCAAACATTCCACCCTTCTTTTCCCGCAACTATCAAACACGTATATCGCCAACTTTTACGCGTCTTCGCACACCTGTACTATGCCCACTTCCCGCAGATTCTCCACTTGCGCGCTGAACCCCACTTCAACTCCCTATTCGCACATTTTCTGGCATTTGGGCGAGAGTACGAGCTGCTAGAGGTGAAGGATATCAGAGGCGATGCTAATGCACCTGTCGGCGTCGGCTTGCTTTGGGAGCGGTGGAGAGACTCGGGGATCTTAGAGGCCTGAACTTTTGCTTCGGACGTGTACATAACAACCGTAGCACACGCTATACCTCACGCACTAATGGCTACGACGGACTGTGGGTCTCTTCCCAGGAAACGACGAATTTTAACAAGGACTAGATCTTCATCAATCCAATTAGATCGTTGCGAAAGTCGCAGATAATAGCTAAGGGGGCGTCGTGCGCTAGCTCGGACTGTGGGGGTACCTAAACAGATGCAGTTGGACTAGCCATTCAATACCCCATAAAACCCCAAAAATGAACAAGGACAAGATCAACGTCTACAGTACTAAACCAACGACGAGACCGAGAGTCGCCAGCAACGCAGCACTGTTTCCGGTCACGATTCGAGCGCTGTTCCCAGTAGGAGCAGCGCCACCAGTTGCGGTTGCGGAGGGGTTTCCAGATGTGCCAGTAGAGCTGCTGGGAGCGGGAACCGCGCCCCCCATGGCCGTTGCCTGTGGAACGGGTCAGGTCATGCAGAGGATTGTTGAAATTCAGACTACCTTAAAAGCTGCATAAGTCTTCTCCGCCGTGGGATTGACCGCGAACACCATTCCTTTCGAACAATGTCTAGCAGAAATACAAATTAGACCTCAGAAGCCATATGTCAAGAAATGGGAGACATACGGGGTTTGGTTGCAGAAGAACCAGAAAGGAGTCTGTTCTGTAGGGAGAGAGAAAATGGTTGAAGATTATTCTATGAAAGGCACGCTATGGACTGACCATCGTCAATCGTGAAAGACCATTCAGGAAATGTGATAGAACCAGCGGGGACGGCTAGAAAACCGGAGTCGATACCAACAGTCGGCGTGATCCTGAGCAATGGGGTTAAAACCAGAGTGTGTTATTGGAGAGACTTGACTGACAGGTGTTCACAAGGCTTCGCAAAGGATGATTGCGTTACAGTCTAGGATATATTTTTAGGAACTGGTAGCGTTGAGCTATTTTTGGACTAACGTGGTTCTTCGACAAGCTGTGGACCTGTTGAGATGCGTATTCGAAAGATTGAAAATGGAGAATGCACTTACAATCGGAAAGCGACCACGTCGCCGACCTTGGCGACCACGCTAAAAAGGCAGAATACTTAATGCTATGAAACGATTGTCGATCAGATCGAGGAGAGCACACCTTTCGGGCGAGTAGGTAAGACCTCCGTTCTCTCCGACTGACACGGTGAAGTTACTGGCAGCGACGACAGAGAACAGAGCAGTAGCAAGGACAGAGAATAGCATTATAAACTTTCACGATGATGAAGGGTATGATTAAAATGAATGTGCCGAGGGCCTAGGATGAAGAGCCTGCAACAGAGGTGAGCCATGGAGAGGTATCAAATAGCTTCAAGAGAGATTTACGCTGCTCTTAATAAACAGAGAAGAAGGGGAGTATAAGTATAAAGAAGAGGGAGACAGGCACAATGATCTTCAAAGGTAGGTTTGGCCCAAGAGTCAAGGCCGTTGACAAACAACCGCTCATCTCTTTTGGAATGAATTGGTCATCCCACTGAACCTTTCATGATAAGATGTCTTAGCCCTAACGATGTCTTTCGTCGCTGAACTTGAGCGTGAACCTGGTTTTAAACATGTCCTTCTCATTACGACCGGCAGCGTCGCGGCGATCAAGGCTCCGTTAATTGTCAAAGAACTTCTAGCGGTCTGTATACCGCCGCCCTCCCAAGTTATCTAACGTTTTATGTCTTTCACAGTATCAATACGTAAAGGTTGAGGTGGTTGCGACGAAACCTTCACTTGCCTTCTTCACCAAGAGCGACATCAGGGACGCAGGGTCAAGAGTATGGACAGATGAAGATGAGTGGACTGTATGTTTGCACTAATCGCAGACGGGGACACAACCAACTATCTTCATGCAGGGGAATTTTAAGATTGGGGACCCGATCCTCCACATCGAGCTTCGTCGATGGGCGGACGTGGTTCTTGTAGCACCCTGCTCCGCAAATACGTTGTCGAAAATAGCTCACGGGGCATGCGATAACCTTGTGGTATGCTGCAGAGCGAAAACTTTCTTCCTTGGTATCTGACGTGCAAACCAGACATCACTCATGCGCGCGCTGGCGCCGACAACTCCCACATACGTATTCCCCGCCATGAACACTTTGATGTACGAACATCCACTCACAACCGAGCATATCCGCATCGTCCGCGATATTGTCCGCTACCATGTCGTTGGACCGATAGGCAAAAATCTCGCTTGTGGTGATGTCGGTACGTAGGCGCGGTATTTCCGCCTTGTCATATGCCCATGATGGCTAAGGTATTCGTATACAGGGATCGGAGCAATGACGGAATGGCGAGACATCGTCAAGATTGTTGTAGAACTCTTCGGCCTTTCCCCAAACCCTCAGAAGTAGTCGATAGCCTTGTGGTCATCTAATGTATGCATATCCCTTAATCGATCACATGGATTTGTCAACACATCGAGTATACTTCCGTCTAGGAGGACGTATGAGTCGGAATTACTAACTTGAATTACTAACTTGCAGACCCATAAGCAGTCCGATCCTTCTCATGCCGTTTGTACAGCGCATCAACTTGAAAGGCTCGCGCGCAATAAATAGGCCCTCTCATCCTGGAAGGCATTAGGAATTGGATGAATTGGATGGATTGTGTCATGTCAAGCGTCACGAGTATAATAGCTCACAAAAAGACGTGTCCTACGTCCTGCTTGACGGCTGACTGCAGTCACTACAATAAAAGTATTCAAGATAATGATATGATCACTGTCACTGCATTGTTTTCGGTGACTGAATACCCAGAGGTGTACTTATATCGTTGTGGCTGGGGACGATACATGAGGGGAAACTTTTAAAAAAGTAACTGTGGCGCAAACTTCTGAGGGCTAGTGATATATGAACGAAGAGAAAAAGTGTATACACCCAAATAGCCCACCGCGAGGGTCGAACTCGCAGCCTTCAGATTTAACTCACGCAATCAGGTGACTTTAAAAGTCTGACGCTCTAGCCGATTGAGCTAGGCGGGCCTGCAAAAGTAACATACCTCTCTGATCAGGAGTGTTTGATTCCAGATTCGCCCAGTACTATGCCATGGTCCTTGAATATTGAATGTTGCTACGGTGACTCTCTAGTGTATTCAAGCCTGGACGCTTGAAGTCTCTCAAAATATTGGCCTGTCTCGACTAGCCATTTTAAGCTAAGTAGTATGCTTCACTACGGTGACAATACTATAGAAACATGTCCAGTATGCTTCTCTGCTCTTTTGGAGGCGGGTTCGGATTCGGAGACGGGAGCTGGTTGGCGTCGGGGTCGGGGTCGGGGTCGGGCGCGTTAGCGGCGGCAAGCTTAGCGCGGCGATGGCGCCGAGTGCGGGCACGGGCACGGTGACTGTGACTGGAGGAGGCGGGCGGCGCAGTATCCTGTGCAAAGAACGGATGAGCGTGGACAACGCGCTCGTGGAAGATGAGGGACTTACCACCTGTATTGGTGGCTGAGCAGGGACGACCGGGGGTGGTGGAAATGGGGACGTCTGGGCGCGACGATGGTCGGTCACCCCCTGTAATCCACGACGAGCATGTCAGCGCGGGAAGCGTACGCAAGAAAGTGAGGTTTACCTTGATGGAGGCATAGATCTCCCAGATAGCGAGGAAGATTGCGAGAGACACGAAGGACACCTTCGCCCAGTACGTCGTGCGTGGGCACTTCTCACACTTTCGCAGAGACTTTGCCATCCTTGCGACGTGCCACAGCCGGGGAAGGATGTCAGAGCGGATTGCCTCGAGGCAGGATAAGAAGCCATCGAGGGCGGTCCGTGGGGTCGAGAAGCGGTCGTCCAGAAGCGGAGAGTCTGCCGCAGTATGGTTGAGGACGGATGAGGATACCAGCGCGTGCGGATACCGGCGGCGTGTGTGGGGCAGGGCGAGGGTAGACCAGGACGGCTCGTCAGACGACCTGGCGCGGGTGGGAGGGGGGATGGGCGTGGGGGTCGGGGCGGGACCAGGCTCTTGAAATGCCAGCGCGAGGAGGGCATTCTTGCTGATAGGAGCTGGCTGTTGAGGAGGCAGAGATGAACGGCGGGTGCGGAGGAGGCGCGGGGTGTACTTGGTGCATGTAGGCCCGTTAGTGACCGGCGCGGGGATGGGGAGGATTAGGGGTGTGGAGTTGGGAGGGAAGGCGTAGTGAGCGTATGCGGTAAGGGCGACGGTGGATGCCATAACCCCGTAGACGTACGAATCGCTGCCTTTGAAAAGGGGCGTGTGGGCGACATCGACGAAGTCGTTGAGGCGAATGACAGGGCGGAGCAAGGCGAGAAGAGGGAGGGCTAGAAGTTTCATTACTGTAGTAGTGGTACGTGGTTAACAACAATGAAAAAACAAATGGAAGGCTTCGCAGGAACTTATACCTTCCTGAAAAGGCTGACCAGGGCTCAGATTGGACAGCATTCAGCGGCTGACGGTTTGCGCTCCCGAGGCCCGGCTAAATGAGAAACAATCTTTCTATAGACGCATGTTCGTGGATGCAGGGACGGTATGGGCCAACGGAGGAGTTACGAAGTAAACAAGACACGGAAGTGTTAATGGAAATGTATCGTGCCCTTGGTGTTCGAGAGCCCGTGGCGCCTGATAGCACGAGTCTTCGCCGGAGGCCTTGTATCTGAGAAGAGTCAAAACTAAAAACAGTAACGGGGGAGCGTCTTGATTCGATTCGATTCTTGCTTCTAGTACAGGCAAGTTGCGACAAACAAGTACGAACCTACTCATGACTCTCCCTCCGCTTTCTTCGGCTCTTCCTCCTGCTAAAGTAAAATGCATCAACACCGTATATCGTTGAAATACACAAGCAGAAAACACGCACCTTTGCATCTTGTCTCTGGCTGGAGTGAGCTTCCTCTGCGGGCCCATCGGTTTCGGCGTGGGTTTTGGGGGTTTCGGGTGGTGACGGATGAAGTGCCTCGACACCATCGGCTTTAGGGACGTCGGCGGCTTCCTGTGAGCAGGTCAGGGCATCAGTCCTGACTTGGTTTGTACCGCGAACATGGGACGTACCTCGGCCTTCAGAGTCCCAGTAACATCCACCTCGGTGCCCTCGCCATCCTTCATTTGAACCGCTCCAGACTCCGGCGCGGGTTGGTCGACGGCCTCGGGTGGGGAAGGAGGTGTTTCTGGTTCAGTTGGCGTTGGGTGTTCTTTCGCGTCGTGCCCGGGGAAGTCATGGGCGTCGTTGTGCGCAAAGTGGGGTTTTTTGCGGGCAGAGGGAGAGATAAGGTAGAGGAACTGTGGGGGCATTGGTGGGTGGTTGGGAAGAAGTGGTAATGTGACTTACAGCGGGGCCAAAGATGAGAGCAGAAGCAATCTAGTTGGGAAGTGAGTAGAGGCAACCAACGACACAACGAGTTGCAACGCACAAGCCAAGGCTTGTCTGATATGGGTTTGTGGGGAGCATGTGACGCGGTCGAGTTCAGGCGTCGCGCTCCGGTGCGGAAAGCCGACGCACGCGGCAGCGACGCGCGAGCCGTCGAGGAGAGCGCTTGGCGAAAGGACATGGTGGTCATCACAGTAGCTGCGTTGGCCTTTTTTTAAATAACTTAACTCCGGGTCAGACCGGCAACGGATGACGTCCCGCTCTAGAGCATTCCAACTGCTCGATCACACTGGGACCATCTACGAACGCTAGTTTGGCGCGTAATATGGCGCTTGTAACCTTCAAGTTGTTGACATGTTTACAATGTACTACATTGTACATTTACAGGTAACTCGAGACAACTCTACCGCGTGACAGGTGGATTTGCAGAACTCAATTCCCATCGTTGCGGCACTAGAATCAAAATTTCAGAACTATTGTGAGTATTAATCAGTTTTACGAGACTCACGCAGACAGAGACCGTTGTGCCGCCACAAGTCCCAGAGTTAGGGTCCGTGCGACACGCATATCTGAATAATTCGAAGATCATATTAAACACTCGAGACACCATGAGAAGCTGAGCATAACACACATCAGGCCGGTAAAAGTGTTCTTATACTGGTTGAAAATGATGGGAGGCGGGCTGCACCCGAAAATCCCCTGGGTGCATGGGTTCTGGTTGGTCGTCAATGAATCCACGGTATTGCATGAATCATCGAAGACTCTCCCTGCAGATTGTCACGCATCCGTCAGTGTCGAGGAAGGCTCGACTAGGAAAGCCTTTCAGCACTTACAGCGATTGACGCCCCCGCCTAGGGATTCCAGATTGCCAATTCCATAGTTGAAGCCTGGGCAGATGGCCCGAACTCCGACGACTGCAAGGGAAATGGAGACGACGATGGGTCTGAACAGCATGGCTGAGAGAGTACGACTTCTGCTGGGGCCACTGAATGAAGAACGCTACTCGACCTACGCCTCTGCTTTATAGGTGTTGAGTCCTTGCAGTTACCACGACATCCAAGGACAGCCTGCATCTCGCCCCCTTCTTTGGCACCGCCGGCCGTCAGGATCTCACCTACAGCTCCACGAACCTAATACTCTAAGGATGGCGCTGACTACGGAGTTGAGCCCACGTAGGCCGTTAAAGGCTTCTGATCTGTACAGCCTTCAAGATGCCGGGGTCTATAGATACCCATCAATGACAATCATGCAGCCCGGGGTCAAGGAGCCTTCTTACGTTTGATGAGAGCCGGGGAGTCGTATTCAACGATTCGGGTGCGGCGGAGAACAGTACCCTCGAACTATTATTATATCGATGTAGCTCTAACGCCGCCCGCGCTCCGCAGTGCGGCGTTGCGATGGCGATGGTGTGGCGTACTCGATATTTCCTTGTTTTTCCGGCAGATGCGGCATGGACCCCGGTATACTAAGTATACGCCACAGCGGTCCTTCATCGGACCGCAGTAGTGCTTAGAAATCACTAAGAACCTCATCTTCAGGCAAAGTCCGAGTTTATAGATATTGTTGTGTAAACTTCACAGTCAGAGAGCTGCGAAGATCCATTCGGGAATAGGCCACATCAAGTCTACCGGGATAGGTTCAGCCATCGCACTCGGTGAGGCGTTACCTTTTCGCCAATCTCAACTTGCGGCCTTTGCATTGACTTTTGTGCCAAAGTCACTCTAGCCACCCATGGCGGGGTCCCAGCCTCTGATAAGGGTCGCTCCACCACCTGTGCGTGCATGTGATAGGCTTGGCTTGAGTCAGAGTCTAGTATGAGTAGGATTTTGCAAATAGACTAAGGATTGCCATCATGTCTGATTCACTAGAAAAAAGAAATGGGTTTATTAAGATTGCCAGCGGAGGGACAACAGAGGAAAAGTCAAAGTCTCGTACCTGATGCGCTGGATGGCTGAAAATACATTTTCGAACTGTCTGCCGACTGCGAAGCGAGCCGCCATCAGTGTTCAAGGACTCTCAAGCGAGAGGTATGCCAAGCACCTTCCTACACCTCTCGCTTATCTTCGCTTACCTTCGCTTAGCAAGATCCAATTCACTGATGCCTACGGCCGATGCGCGTAGCGCTTGTAACCTTGTTGACATGTTTACAATGTACATTGTACGTTTACAGATACCAGAGACGGCCTTCTGAACTCCATGGTGGATCTGCAGAACTCAATTCCCATCGTTGCGGCACTAGAATTAAAACCGATCTCAGAACCATTGTGAGTAAGTATCAAGATTTTGGGGGACTCACGCAGACAGAGACCATTGTGCCGCCACAACTCCCAGAGTTAGGGTCCGGGCGACACGCATATCTGAATAATCCCAAGATCATATTAATCACTCGAGACACCATGAGAAGCTGAGCATAACACACATCAGGCCGGTAAAAGTGTTTTTGTACTGGGTGAAGATGATGGGAGGCGGGCTGCACACGAAGATGCCCGCGGTGGTGCATGGGTTCAGGCTGGTCGTTAGCCCATCTACGATATTGCACGCATCGTCGAAGACATCCCCTGTAGAATGACACGCATCCGTCAGTTGTCGAGGAAGGCTCGACTAGGAAAGGATTTTAACACTTACAGCGATTGATGTTCCCGCCTAGAGATCTGACATTGCCGATTCCATAGTTGAAGCCTGGGCAAATGGCCTGAACTCCAATAGCCGCAAGGGAAATGAAGACAACGGTGGGTTTGAAAAACATGGCTGAAGGAGAATGTGCAGAGTACAACTGAGATTTCTGCGCTATTCAAACGCTTCTGCTTTATGAGCTTCGACCCTCGTTGAGCCCTTGGACACTTACTAAACACAGCTTGTGCGTCAAATGTAATTGGCATTACCGACCATGAGGTGACGAGGTCGCCTTGCCGCGGCGATACTTACCAATAGTCAGGACTTGAGTGCCCATGCGGAGGCCTTGCGGGCAGCCTCCAAAATGCGAGCGTCTAGCTCCGCAATAATGCCAGCCTGAGGGTCAAGCTACTTGGACTTGACTTATAACGAGGAGCACATCGTGTTCAGAGATCAAGCCAGTTTCGGGTGTGGCGGGGAAGTGCAGCCCCTTGCGGAGTTTTGTAGCCGTAAGTCATTCTTAGTGGATTGTTGGAACAGTATTCAAACCAGGCGGTAACCGGGCGACTCCCGAGTTACATCGACCTCCCCCGTCGGGTACCCCATTACCTAAGCGTCGGAGTCTGAGCTGCCGTCAACTGGCCATCAATTCGGTTGCGATGAGTCGGG
>JABCKH010007693.1:0-45935 GCA_018851285.1 Lyophyllum semitale | reverse complement strand
TTTACTCTAGACATGCATGGGATGGACCTTAGTGAATACGTATTCAATGATTAAATGTATGCTCTTCTACTCGGATATGCATTGTGTGAAAGACTTGGATAAGGCAAGCTCCCCATTCCGTAGGTGAGGTACTCACATACAAACATGATTTTATTTATGTTCAAGTATCAGCAACAGGACCAACTGGACGAGTAAGATAAGAAGACGCTTACGAATAGCCCGAATAGTAATACTCACGATAATCATAAATCAGACGGCATTCTATGTCTTCTCCCCCTGGACCGGTGAATTTAACATGTCTCGTGTATCTTCTCTCTCCATTAATATCCTGCAGCCCCCAAGTCTAAAGAAGAGGGGGTCGTCGGGACAGAATGTCGGCAGCATTCGACTTACCTGATTAGCGATCCACGTCGTTCCACTTTTCGGCGTGTCACTCTCGACGTATGATTGAATCACACCATGTTCGAGTGTGTCCTCGGTCCAGCCCTTCTTCAAGAAGTCATCCTCGAGCACGTCGACTTTGGTCCTCCTCGACTTCCCGATCACAGGCCCGAACAGATGGTCCTCATTCTCCCTTTCTATCCAGGTCAAAGTACGTTTCTCAGTTGTGCCTGGGATCCCACCCGTCAAAGTCCTTTATCACCCTCAGATTAACCAAACGCCTGATCTCGATAGCACACTTACTGATCGATATCGACATGTTCCACACCTGCTTCGTCCTTGAAGTGCTTGACGCGAAGAGTGACTGTGCCCAAGGCAATGGCCTTTCGCTTGAACCAGGAAACCCCTTGCAAAGCAAGGATCTCATCAGTGGATTTGTCGCTGAGCACCTTATCCTAGTACGTGCAGTGAGACATTAGATCTAACGAGTACAACTACTAGAGCTTACCATTATGTATTTCCCGCTAATGTCGAGGATCGTAAGTGTTGCAGGTACAGCCATGATGAATCAGTGAGAAGAGTAATCAGCGCACTGTGACTGAACCTGTGTTGCAGAGAAGAATCACATGCCAAATGGCAAAAACCAATCATGCATCTACTTTATCTCAATTCCAAGTGGAAATCATCGTAATCCTGGGACCTGGGTGGATATAATGGCCGGAGTATCTACACCTCGGAAGGCCGTAGAAATCAAATGCCAGTTGTCTGACCAGTCCTCAACCATCCCGCGGCAAATCGAGATAACTCATCTGGAGTTGCAACTAATAGGAACCGTCGCTTGTGTCGTTCACTTCGCCGGTGGCGATGAGAACAACGTGATGACTTTCCATACTGCATCTTTACCCCTCTCCCATGCCTGAGGCCCTTTCGCCTCGTCGCCCCCAAACTCGATCATGACCCCGTCCTTCGTCCACTCACACCATATTCCAATGGAGCCAGAAGACGGCCCTGCACCCCCGCCCTTGCGATCTGGCTCGCCGAGACACTGCACGAAATCCTTCCCTGTCGACTGCGGCGTAAATTCGAGCTGTGGTGGGCGAGCAACAATGTTGTTATCCTTATCTTTGGCTTCCCCGCCAACATCGAGCACGAGGGGAAATAGAGGAAACAATGAGAATGCTAGCTCTGCAGTTCGAGAGGATGTTCCCTTGGTCCTTGGGCCGGATGATGGATTCTTCGGAACATTGTAAATATCAATGCTGTCCAAAACCAGCTGGTCATTGCTCAATTGCGAGAATGCAAGGCCAGCCTTTGGCTTGTAACCTGGCAGTGGAGAGAAGAGAAGACTAAAGCCAAGGGCATAATAGTTCACGTAAACAGCGTCTGGGTAGGATTTAACCTCAGGGATTATGGGGTTTGGATTGGAAACGTGGTCTGTAAGAGAGGCCAAGTAACGAGAGAGTTTCTCTGAGGATGGATGTAGCCCAATGAGATTTCTGACTTCACTCATGATGGAGGTGAACTGGCGCGATGTGGCTGCACGTGATCGATAGCACCTCATCGGACTTGTGTCTTCGGATACTGACATGGTCCATCGCGCGATCCATGGACAATACGCATATTTCAACTGCACAGGATAACGAACCCACCGCTGATGGAGTGGACCCCCTCCCTCATGTCCTTTCGAATGTTTTTGCTGCTCCAGTCAATCTCCTTGTTGCAATCGCCTCCAGCACTCTTTCCTTTCTTCGACCATTCGCGCCGCAAATAATTCCTGTACTAATTTGTGCCCTTATTATACCTCTCGTTATTCTTCTGTCCTTGTCTGCGGGCTATATTGTATGGAAAAACATTGCAGTCGCTTGGGAATCTCCACTCCATCTACAGTTTGGGTAATGTCGCCTCCTGATCCTCTCTCCGTTTTCATACTCACCTGGTTGGTGCCATCTAGCGATGGTGCCCCTCCATATGGCTTGACACCTCTCCCACCACTAGTTGCCCAACAGCGCTACGATATCTCTGTTTATATGAGCATCCCTGCCGTCGAATCTAATTTTGCTCTCGGGAATTTTATGACAACCCTGACCTTGAGCACAACCTCCAACAAGACCTTAGCCTCTGTTCGCCGCCCTGTGAGTTTACGCTGGCTATCTAACACGTTTCCCGACTCACGTCGGGTCTAGGCCATTGCATTTCCACCCAAAGCTTCTTTCTTGCGTCGTAAACCCAGCACAATCAGTCTCGCCGTGCCGATGCTGGCATCTTTCCTTCCAGGCTCCTCCAAGATTGTTGCTCTGGTTGAAATCGGGCGTCGTGATGGTTGGAAAAGCCTGGGAAGTGGCGAAGGGAAAGAGATAAGTGTGATCTCCGCGTCAGTTCGAGGTTCTGTTGTTCGCCGTGGCATTCGGTAAACTGGATATTTCTTGCGAGCGCGTAAATTTTCTGATGACTTTTTAGGGGCCTCGTGGCCCGCTTTCCGTTGACGTTCGCTCTAATATCTGCAACCGCTTTCCTTGTAATAATATCCATCATCCTTGCCGCGTGCATACTCCCCACGATATTGCGGCATACATCCCAGAGTGGCGACAGCCTCCCGGGTGAACGGCTAATAAAAGGACTCCCTATATCACCACCTAGTTCCGACGGCGATGATAGACCTCCTCCGAGGAGACGCAGGTCCAGGCGTAGCAGAAGCACGAGTAGAAAACCTGTCAGTCTTCGGCTTCCAAATTTCGGGAGCTCACCTAAAAATTCTTCTCTATATGCAGCGAGTCAAAGCAGAAGTCCTGATGACTACCCTACCCCCCGCAAATGTGAAACCGGACCCACTCCGTAGGCGTGTGTTGAGAGCTTCTGATTCGGACTCTTCATAGTGCTTAGATTCGGAACCGCTTGACCCCCAACGTAGGCTGGGCAATTGAAAACATCACGTAGATTCTTAGTTGCTCCATGTCTCCATCCCCTTTGCACCGCCGACTACGTTTCCACGTTGGTTTTCATTCTATATCTTTTACCTATGCCCGTAGCGTACTATGATGCTGTGTACGTAGTACGGACCCCCCACATGTTCCTTGTCGGGACCGTTCGTGGGTAATATCACTATCACTATCACTATCACTTGCGGGAGGAAATGGCACAGCCACACCATGTCGCCCGTTGCCCAAACAAATAAAATGTAATAAACAGCTAAGTACTGAACGCTCTTGGGCCAGGGATATGCAAAGCCCTTCCTACAGACTTACAGAAGTATGAGGAGGTTGAACGCCTTGTCAAAGAACTCGCCTCCAGGGAACCTGCTCTGCACAACACCGGTGCTGCATGGGGTTCCACACTCGATGATTTCCCGGCAAGGCAGAACCATGTTGAGTCCAAAACACAAAAATACTTCTAAGCTGTAGGATGCAACTTTTACCAAGATTCTAACTCTTAACCTGAAAAGGGTGTTCACACTCACACCCTTCGCTACTTTGTGCTGCAGCGGTGAAAACCAGGCGAGACATACGAGGACCCCTCTCGCATTATCATTGGGTTTTTTGTCATAGCAGTCTTCATGGGTGTTTCTGGGTGTTTGCTGAGTGTTCACTGACATGTACAGATTGGTTCTATCGAAGGCTTAGCCGTTGCGGACCACGAAACATAAGCAGACTTATTCTGCATCTAAGGCAGCGATTCACCACCTCAGTCGACACCTTGGTGGACGACTGGAATGGGAAGGAATTCTGTCTAGTACCATCGCTTGCGGATTTTTCGAAAGCAAAAGTATGGTGATCTTTATCTTTAATGAGGTTTGCTGATTGATATTGTCAGTGACTACTTATGGGCTGGCGACTTCTGGAGATTGGTTGCGCGTCGACCCCGGCTCGGAGGTTCGGAAAGCCTGAAGATATCGCGGGCACACCTTATTTCTGACAAGTCCTGCTGCTTCCTGGATTAATGGAGCAACTATCACTTTGGACGGTGGCCTGCTCATCTCAGGCGAAGATCTCAAGCGCCAGGCACTCAAACCACCGTCCAAGCTCTAGGTGATCTTGTCATGGAATGCTATTACTAGAGTATGTCCTTGTGCGATACCATGACATCGTGAAGTCGTCGTCGATGGTGGTCATGAAGGCGGCCGGAACCCTCGCAACTTGTATGTAGGAGAATATTATTATTGGCTTGGTGTCAGCGAGTCTCCAGCAGCTGTTTCGGCACTAGCTTCGTCATTGACGACATGGTCGGTCCCAGTTTCGGCAGCTACAGTCTGCTCCTCCGGTCCATTCGACTCTTGCTTTATATTCTCATCGCCCTCCACTTTCAATGAAGAGCTACCGCTCAATCCTTTGACCAAATCTCCAGCGTCATCTCCGTCGAGTCCCAATTCCGCCACAAGATCTCTGAGCTCGTCGTCGGTAACCTTGACACCTTGGAGACCGTACCCCTCGAGTTCCGCACCGACATCAACTTCACCGTGTCGCTTGTTGACTGGTATGCTTTTCCCTTTAAGCGGAGACTCGGGTGGTTGGGCGAGGATCTTCCTCTTGAGATGATCGGGTGTCATTTGCAATGGAGTGACAGCGCCTGGAACACCAATGGGTTGTGCTGGAATTGCTGGTTGATCCTCGTCGGCGTTCCAGGTCTCCTTGAGGCGCAGAAAGACATCCAGTTCATCATACTCGACTGCGTCTTCACTGAGTCTCCAGTCATGCGTGAACTACTTCAAGGAGTAGGCCTACTCACAATTCAGAGAATGTCTACAATATCAATACTCGCTGAATAGGACATGGCTGATCAGAAGTAGGGCACTTACACCAGGGAACTGATTCCCAATGAGGATACCTGGGAGTTGCTGTTTGTCTGCGAACCTCGCGATATGAACAACGCTGAGAAGAACTAGGATGAATCAGTTTACCTAGTGGTGCTTTCCTCTTCCACAGCCTTTTGGCAGATTCGTCGGAAGCAAGATCATAAGAGGTGAACGGTATCTTCTTGACTTGAAGAATGCGCAATAGATATTCTAGGGATTTTTAGCATTTGAATCTGGACAATGATTTCACAGCTACAGTAGTTCTACCTTGTCGCTGTCTCAAAGCTGGTTGAGAAGCTATGGTGGTCAAAAATACGGAGATCGGGGGGGAAGGCATGCTCAGCTGAAGTTCATGAATTGCTGGAGAAAGGACTAAAGAGGACACAGACAGCCGTGCTGATTTGATTAACGATCGCGGGCATCTTTATTCCGCATATTCCTTTTTCCAGAGCCCACCATGTCAACTCACAATCCTTCCATCAAAGTCCTCGTCGTCTGCTTAGGTATAATTTGGCAACTGCCTGGAAATAGGATATGATAACTGAAAGACTATCGCTGTAAAGGGAATATCTGTCGGTCCCCAATGGGTGAGGCCGTCCTGAAGGATATTGCCCAGAAACGTGGGCTCGATATCGTCGTGGACAGTTGTGGTACATCAGGATACCATGTGGGAGACGATCCAGACGAAAGGTAAGAGCACAAGGAGATGAACTCAAAGAATTTTCATGACACTTGGATTGGGCATACGATCAGGACTGTCGAGGTTTGCAAGAAGGTTAGGCACAAGCCATCCTGTCAACAGTGGATCATCTACTCAGGTTTGGTGTATTATACTCAGCATAAGGTTTCAATATCTTCCGAAGCTAGGCAAATTGCGCCCGCTGACTTCACCAAATTCACCCATATCCTCGCTGCCGACGAGAGCAACCTGCGAGACCTGATGCGACGGATGCCTCAGAACTCTACGGCTGATATCCGTTTATGGGGCTCTTATCTCGACGACGAATCGATACCAGACCCTTATTACGGAGGAACTGTACGCCGCATTTCGTGAATAGATGTGTTGGGCAACATTCCTCACTCTCATGTCATCAGGATGGATTTGAAAACGTCTTCCAACAGTGCACACAACTCTCAAACGCTTTTCTGGACAGAGTAATTGTAAAGGACGTCGAAAAATGATCCAAAGTCTGTTTTCGTCCCTCTTGCAAAGTCGGTCATTAACTTTGCGCCGAATAGCAACCCGCAGTTTAGTGGTGGGTCGGCATATCCACCGATGCACGGTTGCCGACTGCATCCTCTGATCTCCAGAGGCTGGTCGTGGTCTGTCAAAACCGGTTGAGCTCACTCACAGACACACAGATGTTATGTTTACCTTGTTCTGGGTGTAGAAGTTGATGCCACTGAAGCAAAAAATCAGAATTTTCAACCCTCAATAGTGTTTCACGCGGGTAATTTACCTCTTGCCATAGAAACCGATATCGCCTAGGAAGCTTGCCTAAAGCTCGATATTCAGCGATATATTCTTCGAACGTCGATGTATCGTACCTTGTTACCGCTCCACGCGAACATGGGTAATGGTACAGGGATGGGCACGTTAATTCCGATTTGTCCGATGTTGACGTTCGTCTCGAATTTCCGCGCGGTGGCTCCGGATTGCGTGAAGATAGCGGTACCGTTACCATACTTGTTCTCGTTGATGATGTCAATCGCATCGTCGAGTGTTGATGCTCGGATAACAACCAAAGCGGGACCAAAGATTTCCTCCCTAGTCAGATGTGATTAACAAAAGGGCCACGTCAAGATAATCCGAAACATACGTGTAACATTTCATTTCGGTGCTGGCCTCGATGATAGTAGGACCTACGAAATTTCCATCCGGATATGCAGACACTTTCAGTCCTCGTCCATCAAGATGAATTTTCCCGCCTTCTTCCTCAGCAGACGTGATTAGACTAACCACCCTCTGTTTCGCGGCGGGAGAAATTAGAGGACCACTACAAAGACTGCTCAGTGTCCTAGTCGATCAAGTCGAGGGGGCACTAACAAGTCGGCAGCTTCCTCAAAGCCACCATTGACCTTTAATTTCTGGGTCCGCTCAATAAGTTCTGGGAGCCAGGACTGGGCTTCCCCAACAAGAATAGCTATAGCGAAGCGTGAGTAAAACTCAAGAGTCGATTTAAATCGACCAACCAACGGATAAAGCCATGCACCGTTGCCCCGCAGCTGTATAAAGCGTCTTTAGCAACAATTCGACATATCAAACATCACATATGGTTCATACCTCCGAAGGCAGCACCCACAATCGAGTTGAGCGCCAGGTTCTTGTTCGCTGTGCAGATGGTCAGGAAGGGTGTTACATCGTATAGCGGTCGGACGAACCATCTGGCATGATGACGGCATGGTTCTTTGCCCCTAGATTTGCCTAAAGAGAGCGTTATATTTGTTTCTTGAGTACCATTGAGTCGAAGCACTGCTTACCTGGACACGCTTTCCGTTCTGGGTTCCTCTGTATTTGTTGAGTCAGAAGCTGTGTCGCAATACTGCGCTTTCCATACCGTTTATATATATGCTGTCCGGCTCTGTCACCTCCCACGAAACTAATAGCTTTTATATGTGGGTGGTCACATATCGCGTTGACGGTAGAAGCAGAGCCGTGAACGACGTTAAGAACGCCTGGTGGGAGACCTAAGAGGTTAAAGTTAGACATCTCGTCCTCTTACTGTTAACGGTCATCAATATAAGCTGACCTGCGCGTTGGCATAATTCTGCGATTATCATCGCCGCGCCCGGATCACGCTCCGAAGGCTTGAGGATGAGCGTATTTCCGGTGACGGCTGCCATGGGTATAGTCCACAATGGGATCATGCTAAGTACGAGTATAGATGAGCACCATAGTAAAAGATAGCAGACAAAGAGATCATACGCAGGGAAATTGAATGGTGCAATGCTTGCACAAACGCCTAGCGGTAACTTTCTGACAACGGTGTCCATATCCTTACTGACTGAAGACGGAAGATCAATTGAGTCGTTATAACGAAGGAAGATTCAAGACACCTTCAAGCTTTTCTCCTATGAGTGTAGAGGTAATGCCAGCTGACGTTTCTACTACTTGAAGTCCGCGGAGTAGATCTCCATGTGCATCTGCACTGATGTTAGAATGTGTCGGTGGCGAAACATATCACATTTAAGACTCACCAGCTATTGTTTTACCTTGTTCGAGAACAATGCTGTTTGCGATTGCTTCTGCATTTTCACGAATCAATTGTTGGAGGCTAGATTATGTTGTTACACAGGTTGGGTCAACATCCCGGAAGACGTACTTGAGAACAAATCGTTGACGGCCAAGCACACTCGTTGCGCTCCATGTCTTGAATGCCTGCGAAGCGGCGTCCGCAGCCTGTTCAAATTCATGACTAGTTGTTTGTGGGACGCGTGAGAGCAACGTTTGCGTCGACTGGTGGAACAAGATTCAGAGGACGGTGGAGCACCGGAATGTTAAGTACTGACGGGGTCAATGACGTCCACCCATTCAGATGTTGTGCTGTCAACGAATTCCCCTCCAATGAAATTCTTGGTGGTACCTCCCGTTGCACTTGTACCTTTCCATTCTGCTGAAATGCGCTCAGCTTTTGGAAGAGCAACTGAGCTCAAGGCACCCAAAGGCGCGGATGTGGCAAACGTGCGGACTCGAAGATGAGAAAGTCTAGACACGTACATGGCGGGAAGTGGAAGGAACTTGAAGACAATGGCGCCCGGAACTTAAGCTTCACGCGACGGCATCACGTGACATGTCTAAACATTTTAACTTGACGAGTGAGTCCTGTTTTTTTTGCTGTCAACTGAGCAATGAATCCCGCAGGCATTCCCCATGGCATGAATGGCTATCATCACGGCAATGTTGCCTCGTCCAGCTCTAACCCTTATCCTGATTTCTCCCATGTCAATCCACCTACGTACCCCACTTTGTCTGCCCAGCATCACCGACACCAGCAGCACCATCAGCCTCCCCCGCCCCAATCACAGCCAATGCATCCCGTAGAGCACAATCAATGGAATCCCCCCATACGCCACAACTCTATGCCTCACGTACCTCTCCCCGCTCCACCGCAAAATCAGCCCTTCAATCACTCAACCTGGTCCAACATCAATCAAATGCAACCTCAACAATTTCCTAATGGAATGTCTGCCATGGGTGGTTTCAATATGCCGTTTTTCCCTCAACAGATGATTCAGGATGCATTTGCCATGTCTGCGCCTGTTGAATTGGCAGACGAGAAGATTCTCCTTCAGGCCTTGCTTGATAGCCGGAGTAGAAGAGAGACCTACAAGGACGCGTTGAATGGTTTACATGGAGTAAGTCATCGCGTTCTCATCCTTTCTTAACGCGTTCAAACCTTCCCCTCCCCAGAGAAATGGACACTCTGCGAGTCTCTGGAAAGATTATTATCTTGATCACAAAGATCGTTTAGACGAGACCATTTCCGTTTATCTTAATCCCCCAAAGGTTGCCCTTCAGGCAATCAAAAAGCCGTCGCCCAGTGCTTACAAGACTGAGCCATCTCCACCAGTCATGCCTGCCCGTCCCCTTGTCAAGCGACAAACACCTTCAGACCAATCCGCACATCGGACCCCCCAGCCTACAACCGGCAAACGAAATACCATTAACAGTCTCACAGCACCCGCTCCTGTTTTTGGCGATCGTTTACCCGCACCAAACGCTGACATACAAATTCCTGATCCTCCATCGCGTTCACCGACACCACCAACAAAAGTAATACCTCATCGAGGCAGGGGGAACAAATATACTCCCGAGGATCGAGAATTCTTCCTCAAGTTCATTGCTTGGCGCCTCAAAGGCGATCCCACTTTGACAAGGAATGACCTTTGTGCTCTGCTAGCGGAAAAGGTAGATAATCCTTCGGTTTCTTTCCTGCGATCAAATTTTACTCAAGGCTATGATAAAGGCACCTCATCATACTTCCCAGTCGTGGGCTTCTTACTGGTCAAATCGCCATGACGTCCCAGACAAAATTTTGGCTGCTGCAAAGGGTGACGAGTATGACTCCAATGAGTCAGGATCCGAAGAGGAAGAGAAAATTACAGTGAAGCAGAGACCGAAATATCGTGACTCCAGCTCTGAGGACGAGGACGAGGACGAGGAGGACGATAAAGCCTCAGCTGAAGTCGATTCAGACGGGGACGAGGACGAACCCATCAAAATTTGGTCTGAAAGCGAGATGGGACCTAGAGGAGGTCCTTTTACTGACGCAGATCTTTATATTACTGCGAAGTATATGAAGTCCTTTCCCAGTTTTGATGAAGCTTCTGGGAAAGCGCGATGGCAGCCCTACAGCGAGCGTGTAAGCCTTTTACGTTCGCAATCTCCGTTCTTTTGATCATCGTACTTTTAATCAGTTTCCTCAACGATCTGCAAAGTCGTGGGCGGAGTATTACCGCAGAAACGAACCATGTAAGTAACTCTTCCAGAAGTTTGCATGTGGATGTACAATAACGCGTTTTTTGTCCCTTCATAGCACTTCGAAGACTAGTAAGAAAAATGGAAAAGCAGGGCCACAACATCGTACTAGAGGAGTCTTCATTGATTCAAACCCAACGTGCCCGACCTTCTTGGGCCTCTGCGAATACTGGCGATTTGCATCAATCAAAGCGAAAGCACAGCGCAGACCTCGATGCTGATGGTGAAGACGATGATGAGCTTCCACCTAGTCGGAACAAACGTGGGAGGGGTGGTGAAGCATAGCAACCTCGCATTTCGGGGTGATTCCTCGTCCATTCATTACATTATCATTGTTTCCATTCATCCTCTTGGCCATCTGCTTAAACGATTTCACTTGCATAATTTCTCTCAGGGCCAGTAGGCATGTATAACTGATGGTGGTGAGTCGTAAACCCTCTGTGAATATCATAGGAACTGTGTACATAGTTATGGCATTTTAGTAATTTTATAGTACGGGCTTTGCCCCCTTTTTTGCTACCACGTGCTGACTTAGGAGTTGATTGATGTAAGATACTCAGATAGCAAGACTCTATTCTAAACACCACCAATATATTCACCATGGATGAAGAATACGATGTAGGTATCTTTTTTCTTGAAGACTCTAGAAAATCCTTAAATATATAGGTCGTTGTGCTCGGAACTGGGTTGACAGAGTGTATCCTCTCGGGACTGCTATCTGTAGAGGGAAAGAAGGTACTCCACATGGATCGTAACGACTATTATGGCGGCGACAGTGCAAGTCTCAATCTGACCCAAGTATGTTCCAGTCTTCTTATAACCTAAATCAACACTGAATTCCAGCAGCTGTATCGCAAGTTCCGGCCAAACCAAGCTCCCCCCACTGAGCTTGGCCGCGACCGCGATTATGCCGTCGATCTTATTCCCAAGTTCATCATTGCCTCCGGGGAACTTACGAAGATCCTCGTACACACGGATGTGACGCGCTATCTGGAATTCAAGCAGATCGCAGGGAGCTTCGTGTACCGTGACGGAAAGATCTCCAAAGTGCCCAGTACTGAAATGGAGGCGGTCAGAAGCCCTCTTATGGGCCTTTTCGAGAAGAGACGGGCAAAGAAGTTCTTTGAATTCCTCCAAGGATGGAAGGACGATGATCCAACCACGTATCAGGGTTGGTACCTCCTTTGAATATCCCACAGCATCAACATGATCACCTTGTTAGGCGTTGATCTCGATAAAGATAGCATGAAGACCGTTTACGAGAAGTTCGGCTTGGAGACTGGCACCCAAGACTTTATTGGTCATGCCATGGCTCTCTACTTAGATGATGAGTGGGTCTCAACCTTCGTGCTACTGCCATCATCTAGAACTCTTCCTCGACAGTTACATCACCAAGCCTGCGCGTCCTACATACGACCGCATCATCTTATATACTTCCTCGATGGCACGCTATGGCAAGTCGCCTTATATCTATCCTCTTTATGGGCTTGGGGAGCTTCCTCAATCATTCGCTCGTCTCAGCGCCATCTACGGCGGTACATACATGCTCGATAAGCAGATCGACGAAATAGTTACAGACGCGGATGGAAAGTTCGTCGGTGTCACGAGCGCTGGGGAGACGGTCAAAGCGAAACAGGTCATCGGCGACCCGAGCTATTTCGGTGCAGGCCGTACCTCGGACAGTGGAAAGATGAGAGTGGTCGAAGTGGGGAAAGTTGTCAGGGCAATCTGCTTCCTAAAGCATCCTATCCCAGGGACAGATGACAGCGACAGCTTGCAAATTATCATCCCTCAAAACCAGGTTGGCCGGCGCAACGGTACGTCGATTGCGTCTTTCCTGTTCTTTCATATCTGACTTTATACAGATATATACATTGCCATGGTTTCATCAACTCATAATGTCTGTGCAAAGGACATTTATGTGGCCATTGTAAGTACGATCGTTGAGACGGACAAACCTGAACTCGAGATCGCTCCTGGCCTCAATTTGTTGGGCCCAGTCCATGAGAAGTAAGTCTTTGAACATTATCTCGTTACATAGTAATGCTCACCCCCCATCAGATTCGTCTCTATATCACCCCTTTACGCACCCACAACCTCGGGGGAAAGTGATAACATCTTCATCACCCGTTCCTACGACGCAACTTCTCATTTCGAGACTGTTGTTGAAGATGTCCAGGACATCTGGCAACGTGTCATGGGATCGCCATTGGTGCTCAAGAAGCGTGAGGTCGAGGTTCAGGAGTAATCATCACAAGACAATTTATCACACAAATCTTCGATTCTCTCGTTCTTGTACTGGCCGTTGCACAATGTAGTTTTGTTACAATCCACAATATCTGAGACCTCCGGTGTGAATCGCTAGACATCTGCATGTGCCTCTAGAAAAATGAATCCATATCGAACTCTGGTACTTTGACATCCTGTTTCGCAGATTTCATCAGGTTACCTAAACCCACTTTCCTAGCAAATAGATCTCCCTCATCCTGCGGACGCTCGTTTTCTACTTTCTCTGCGACTTTGGATATCCTAGTGGGCGGCTGATCCGGAGATGTCGATCTCGTGGGAGGTAGAGAAGGGATTTGCATATCTATCAGAATAGTCGACCTTCGGCGTCGATCAAAAAGAGATCGACGCGAGATTTGAGGGCTGGGCGGTGGGGGTGATCTTCGCTGCTCGTCCATGCCTTCGGGGACACTATGAACCAACATCGATGGCCGATCGAAGGACCAGGACCTGACAAGGTCTAGGCCTAGTACATGACAACCTACGGGAAGAGTCAGGAGCTGTCCAGTCATAACAATATGCACCTACCCATCCTGCAGAACACCCGAGCCATTTGCAGAACAAAGCTGAATTCTGACTGTCCCGAAATCTCGCTTGTTCCTTGTGCCGCCTGTAAGGTTTTGGATCGCAGTTGTGAAAACAAAAGCGCAAGGCTAGGGTCGTCATAATGCGGCTCTCCGATCTCCGGCACCTGAATGTTCAACGCAGCGGCAATGTCTTGTAGAGGGGTCTGATTTCCTCTCAGTGTCGAATGAATATTCCACATTTTGCCAGGACTTACCAGCAAAACCCTCACAGCCAGGTCTCTGCGATGGAGTAACCAGAATGCCCAACTCCCAAGCCATCGATTCCCGTTCTTGAACGCGATAGGAAGGACTGTGTTCGTCAATATATCAAGCAATACAGGCCCTTCGTTACTCTGTTCAACGACCCGAGCCAATGCGACTGCCAGCTGAAAATCGTTCAACTGCTTTATGCAAACATTGACAGCATCCTTGAGTGAATTTCCAAGGAGGAAAAAAGCAGCGGCATACTCTAAGGTAGAAACATTAGTCAACATCAAGATTCGCAACAGAGTGGCAAATAACAGCAACTTACCGAAGCGTCTCTTACTGAGTAACGCAAATGCATTCTTGAGTGCTGCCGTGCGCCATCTCGCTTCCGAAAAATCGTTACTCAAGAACTTGAGCATGACAGCCTGTTCTTTATGCCACGCGGCTTGTCTCCAAAGCCCGTGCACTAGCTTGGCTTTACCCAACGCGAAGTAGTAAAGCGAGCAGGCTGTGGGGTCTCTCTTATCACCCGCCATATACTCATTCCGGGCTATAGTTTCCATTTGAGTTTTCTGATAAACTAAGTCAACATGTTGGAAGAGCGCTGGAGAAAATGAACAAACCATAATCTCTATGGAGGTCAGCCAAATCGGAACACCTAAAGCTCGGGCGTCTGACCATCCAAGTTTACCATTACACGCCGCTATGGAAGCATTTAATAGCAGGTCTTGGCTCTCGCTATGAAATGCCCAAATCATATCGCGGTAACGAATACGTTCTCTCCGGCCAGTTTTTCTGGGCTGCGCGCCTTTGGACTCTGGGCTGCTCGGAACTGACGCACGTTGGTTGAGGATATAAAAAGACCGCATCGATATCAGGTATCGTAAACCGTTGGAGTCAAGGGCTCGACGCTGCTCATCGATCTGAACTAAGGCAATTAGTGACCAGTCGTGGATGGTTCCAACTGAACTCGCCTCCAGGGTGGTTTGTATAAGGGTAAGTAGGTGAGCCTGCTCGTTGGGTGTTAAATGCGGAAGGGGACATGCTTCAAGTGCATCTATCAAGCGCTTGACGAGTGGGCGAGAGAAAGCTTCTTCGTCGTCGGAGCTGAATGGTAGCCAATTCATCTCTATGCTCTGCCTAGAAAGAAGACAAAGACATACTCTTCTTTCTGTTCTGGACCGTTGAACAACAACGTGTACCTTTTCCTTTGCATAGAACTCTATGATTTACGCAACGGTTAGTTAAGTATGGTAAATCGTATTATCGGACAAAACAGAACCAACAGAAGAAACGATCTGATCCTTCTTAAGAAACCTTTCCACGGGTAGAGAGGTCCATTCAAGCTTGTTCGGGTCTGACCCGCGATTGGTAATATCTCGAGAAAGATTGACGATGACTTCCTTCACCAATTCGAGCTTGTCTATTATGAAATTAGTTTTGAAGGATATCTGGAGCACACTCAACTGCTGACCCCATAGCAAACATTGAAGAATCATCTGTGGATGGTAATCGTCCAGAGGTCCATTTTGTCTTGCGGCGTACTCGAAAAGACTTTGTTCGTTTGAAGACCGAGACGGCGCACCATAGAGGAACATTTGGTGTCCAGCTGCGATCAGAAGTGATCCACTCGCCAGCCAGATGGAGTCGTTGATCGGAGATGGGACGAAGCTGCACAGAGATATTGCAGAGAAAATCAATCAAGACGGTACTTCACAAACGGCAAAGTATCATGTCGTACCTCCCTATCTTCACCGTCGTGCAGGTTGCCCAGCCTGGGCCTTCGTCAAAGTAGGTCATCCGCTGTTGGCATAGAAGCTCAACCCGGTGTAAGAATCCCACAGCCAGAATAGATTGCTTATCAGGAGTCGAGGTCCAGTCCAAATCGTGGATACGCTCCCTAGAAAACAGATTATTACATTAATGTAGAGCCGCGTGCGACACAACATACCTATATTGACCACAGAATTCCATGCCTGTGGCAAATTCAGATTCCAGTGAATCCCATATCGTTAATTCATCACCATCTGGCCCAGGGACGACTGGAATATAAACCACATCAGCATATGGATCATCGGCTGTCGAATGGGAATCACTCCCTCAGAGCTGTCTTTTTTGCGGAACTACAACTGGCTTTCCTGATACCTGATCGCCCGGTCCTCACTTTACCTGTGCATCTCCAGGAGGAAGTTGCAGTCTCTTCTGGAACCCAGAAAGCCAGTTCCCCCGCCTGGGATATACTAAGGAGGACATCGAACTGAGTCCAAGACTGTCGAAGACCCCATGCCATCGGATCGATAGGAAGTATCATCTTCGGAGGGCATGAGAGGGGCAGGGTACTTTGTGAGCAGAGGATCAGACTTGGAGAAGGGGCAAAGCTAGCATAGAGATGAAGTACAGAGAAGTCCGGTGTGATTCCGATTATAGACGCCTCTGCATCTTGAGAGGGTACCGAAAATAAGTGGGTGAGGGCTGGGACTGGGAGGCTTTGAGAAGGCGTCGAATGCAGTGTCAAAACACTGCTTAAGGCTGAATACGTTACGAAGGTTCGACCTGCATGCATGATCAAATCACAAGTAGACATAGTAGGGCATGTAACAGGATTCACCTTCCTGAAGGACAACAACATGATCTGCGGATGTCCAAGATCCAGAGCGGACCAACATTGTATCATTCTTCACCATCTTCCATGCCTCGCCACCACCGCTAACACGTATAATGCCGACGCCTTTCCCCTCTGGCGTCCTCACCAGCCTCGCAACCGCGGATTCCTCTTCAGGGAATCTGGGCAACAGCCTCGAGGACAAATGAAGCCCATCATTTTGTGCATCAAAAAAGGCGATAGGAGAAAGGGTGAAAATTGTTAATGGCGGTGTCACTGCAAGGGTTAACATACAAGGATTTGGATTGGGAAAAATGGTCAGATGCGAAGGTAGGCCAGGTAAGGTGGAGGGCTGTAATTGCTGCAGGGTGAACTGTTTAAGGAGCGTTGGAGGTCTGCGGTCTATATTCTATAATGGTGGGTTGGAAACTCTGGGTGACAAAAGAGAATGGATGACTAACAGCAACAGCAGTTACGACAACTGAGCCGTCTCCGAGGACGCGAAGGAAAAGATCCCAACGTTCGTTTTTCATCTCTTTGATTCTTTTGCTCCGTGCGTCATCTTGTTCGGGTTGGTTTATCAACATTTCATTGAGGGCATTTTCGACAACTTCTCTATCAAGCCAGAGAGCGGTAGAAGAGGTCTGATCCAGGTAATTCGAAGTGACGGAAAATGGTAGAGACGAGAAAAGATCCAGGGACGCATGCAGTTGTAGATGTTGAGGCGAATCTAGCACCGGGAGAAATATCCGAATTGTAGCATCATTAGTGACAGTGTAGAGAATCAAGTCGTCACTGTGAATATAATGAGATCACCGAACTTTGAGCGTTCAACAGAAATGTAGCAACTGACCGACTAGTTGCCTGGGGTTGTCGCCACGAGAAGTTTGTGATGGGACGTGGATGTGGTATAATTTGCGTCTGACGACCTGATGTGGTGGAATATAGTCTAATAGCATTATCATGCTGGGTGAAGAGCAATAGAGTTGGTTGAGTGAACATTATAAGAAGTACGACACATACTATGGATGAGGTGGCAATATACATGAGCGAGGGAGCAAAACGCGCACAGGCGGGGGATGTCACGCTGAGAAAATATCAGTAACAGCAAATTTCGTGTTGGTGGAGGACACGTACGAGACGGTCCATTTCTGAGACCAAGTAGGGAGATCATTTTCGAGAATCAAGGTGTATACACAAATCCCGAATCGAGAGCCAACAACAAGCAGACCTGCCCAGTGTGAGCAATGGATGACGCGTGAAATGAACATCAATCACCCGATTTACTGTCAAGCGTCGTTACGATGTGTGTTTCTGGAAGAGCAAGAGTGGAATGGATACGCCAAGTATCCTGTTGCACTCCGGAGAGCGACCATGCGGCGATCCGAGTGTTCATTGCAGCAAAGATCTGGAATGTTGAGTTTATAGAATGCGCCACGAAGAGAGGGTATGCACGCACAAGCTTCATACCCGAATCGACTGAAAGACATGAGATCGTTTCTTTCGTGTTTATTGCGCCTGGAAAGGCTTCTGTGAAGACCAACACCCGGACGAGTGACAGCGTAGAAGCATTGAGGAGGATTACGACGTTCGCTGATGGGTAAAGCTAGAAAAGGTCAGAAAGAGACCACCGACGCAGAGGAGACGAACAATTAGGGCTCCTTGAGGAAGCAGGAGATGCTGCAGGATGTGTGCTGGATACGCAGCGTATGCATGATGGAGATGGAGCATGACATGTAATATAGTCCTGATTAGACAGCTTGACCTGCTGTAATTCTACCCCCACCATGCGCCTTCATCGCCTGCCGTGGGCTTTGCTCGCTGCTGCCCTCGTTTCTCCCGTTCTATCCTCGGCACAATATCCACTAACCACCTTGTCTACTACGCTCGTCGACGCTCTCTCTGCTGACCCTAATTATACCTCATTACTCCGCCTGCTTCAGCGTGCTCGCCTCATTCCCACATTGAATAAGCTCAATGGCAGCACTCTCTTTGCTCCCACCAACGACGCCATAAAGCACTACGTTCAGAACGACCAGATCTGGTATAATGTCATTCACGACGACGATTTCGTTCTCAATGACAATGTCCAGGAGCAGTTGAGACAACAACTCTTCTACCATCTTTTGAATCGCACACTTTCGGCTCTACCTACTGAACAGGATCCGCAAACGTACAAGACTCTCCACTATCCTAGAGCTCCTCTTGAGCCACCCTCACGAAATCCTCCACCGTCTCCTCCTTGGATGCCTATCCCTGGTGGAACCCTCGGAGGTGAACCGCAGCGACTGCGTGTTTCATGCAATGACGAGGCTGCTTCGGTAGGTGTAGACGCTTTCGGAAAGGGTGGAAGCAAGGTTATCAACAGTACCCAAGCTGGTAATGGCGTAGTGTTTGGTATTTCCAAGGTCCTTGAACCACCTTCCGACCTAGGTATGATCGATGATTGGACATTCCTAGACCAAAATCTGATAACTGTTCGCAAGCTCAAGTCGTATCTCAGCAGTCTTCCGTATCTTACTTCCATAAACTATTGACTCCTGAAATCACAAAACTCCTCAACTCCACCTCCGAACTCACACTGTTTCTTCCTGTCGACGCTGCATGGGACAGCTTAGATCCTTTCGAACGACTTTACCTCGAAAGTGAATATGCCACTGATGATCTGAACCGCATTTTAAACATGCATGCCGTTGTGGAGAGAGGAGTGAAGTATTCCGATTCCTTCGGCAAGGGAACGAACTGTGAGGTAGTTATTTTTCGACCCTATATTCATACTAAATGGTATCGCAGTGACAACCATTGACGGTACAACTCTTGAAATTGTGGTTTCACCGGAGAAGACCACGATCTCAACTGCAAGTCTTGTGCAGCCTGACATATACGCGTCCAACGGTGTCCTTCATCTTGTAGACTCGCTTCTTGTGCCCCCGGGAGCCCTTCAGCTTACTCCAGAAAAATACCTTCTTGCTCTCAATTGCACAAAATTCGTGTCTTTATTGCACTCTGTCAATCTGACCTCCATGATCAATGACACAGAGTCGAAGTACACAATCCTTGCACCGTCTGATGACGTACTTTCCGTTTTTGGGGATGGAGAGCTCCCGGAGAAGGGCAGCGACGAGTTGAAGAAACTTCTACAATACCATTTCATACCGGGAAGGTGGACCTCAAAGAAACTGGCTGATGGAATGCTGTTGGAGACCGCGTTGGAAGAGGAAGGTCTTGCCGGCGGGAGACAGGTTCTGAGTGTCGAAGTAGGCTCCGACAATAAGGATAAGTCAATCAGGTTTGCTGGTGCGGGCACGATGGGAAGTCCAAGTGAGTTGATATGATTCCAAAATGTGCAAATGCTGACATCGCCTTCTAGTCAATATCAACAGTACTCTCGTCTATCTTGTCTCGCGGCCGCTTATTCCCCCTGTTGATCCTTTGCAGACTGCCTTACCTTTCCTCGACCTCTCATCCTTCCTTGCTGCCATCTTTTCCACCTCTCAAGCCGACACTCTTAGAAATACCTCTCACACTTCGCTCCTCATACCACACAATTCCGCGTTCAAACGGCTGGGGATGCTCGTCAGTGCACATCTGCTGGGATCATCTTCAAAGCAAGACTTGGAAACAGTACTACTGCACCACGCATTGAACACCGTCGAGTATGCGGAATCACTGAAGAATGGCTCACAGCATACGTTCGCCACACTGGAAGGAAGTGACCTCCAATTCGATCGGTTGAAGAATGGCAGCTTGTATGTCAGTCCTAGTGGAGGTTGGGCTGGAATGCGAGCAGAGGTTTACCTTCGAGATCGTCTCACTAAAACTGGCGTTATCCACGAGCTTTCGGATATTCTTATCCCGCGCTCAGTCAATTTAACAATCGGCAAGCTCGTGAAGGCTGCTAAAGGAAGCACCATGGCTTCAATGGCCGTCAAAGCAGGCTTCGAATGGGTACTTAATGGCACTGCGCCTCCTGAAGGATCTCCCTGGGCCGAAGCAGGGCTATCAGGTGTTGGTTGGACGTTGTTATGCCCTACGGACAATGCATTCAAAGATCTAAACCTGACTCAACTATACGCCGACACCGATAGCCTCCGTTCCATCGTTTCTCAACACCTCATCCCTTCTCTCCCGTTGCAACGCAGTTCATTCAAATACGACAACGATGCGCTCTACAACAATAGGCCTCTTCCCCTCGACGAATCTCCAACGTATTCTACTCTGCTCTCCACAACATCCGCTTATGGTGACCTTGCTTTCCGCTGGCGTGATGATCCAGAGACAAAAGGATACGTTGTTGGGATAAAAGGGGCGCGAGGAACAGATGGAAATGCTGATTGGGCTCGTGTGCTCTCATGGGGTCGATCAACCAATGCCGGTGGGGGTGGCGTCATCCAGATTGACCAGATGTTAAGACCATACAATCCACCCTGGTGGATTGCCTATGGCGCCCCCACAGGTGTGGGCGTCGTGGGTTCCATCCTTATTTGTTTATTCTTCTATGGAGTCAGGGTTGTCTGGAAACGGGACACGACGGAGGCGACCTATGAACCGATTGGTGGATTTGGACGAGACGATGAAGGTTAGAGCTACTCATTGTTCTCCTTACGGTAGTTGTTACGGACCGCCCGTATTGTATTAGAAGCTTCCATACAGTAATCGGATTGTAAAGTATCTTGACCGAATATATCTTCTATCTTCTATCTTCCGATGCACAATGCGAGATACTTGTAGCAAGTTTTTACAAAGATACTCTCAACAACGTTAACGGAGACTGATCCTGATCGGGATGATTGTCATGTGAATTATGCCTTCTTTTCTGTCCGGCACGGTAATGTGTCGACGAATCCTTCAGTAGCTTTCATCTTGCCCACCTCCCCTTTAACACTACAATGGTTTGGCATATCCTCGTTATCTACAGACTGCCACTGACATGTTATCATACAGAGCAGTGAACGTGCAGCAGCCGAGGAGGTTCGTGGAACTGCGATCGAGTCCGCCAAGTCTTTCATTGCTGGCGGTTTCGGAGGTGTCGCTGCTGTGCTCGTTGGTCAGTCATCATTCTCTGCGAACCAAATTGTCAAATCAAGCCATTATCTCAGGGCATCCCTTCGACCTGACGAAAACGAGGCTCCAAACAGCTGCTCCTGGTATTTATACGGGTGCCATAGACGTGGTGAAGAAAACGTTGGCTCGTGATGGCCTTGCAGGGTAACTATGGTTTCTATCCTCTCGCTGTACTGCCTACGCTTACACACGTGAAAGGATGTACCGTGGTATGGTTCCGCCACTACTAGGCGTCACACCTATCTTCGCCGTCTCCTTCTGGGTAGAGTGTTTTTGAATGATTACCAGACTTCTGCTCATGTCACATCCTCTTCATAGGCGTATGATGCTTCTAAGAAGCTGATCCTCGCAGTTACCCCGAAACGGACAAGCGAGACATTGTCTACTACGGAACTAGCAGCTGCTGGGTTTTTATCGGCGGTTCCAACGACTCTCGTCATGGCTCCGGTAGAGAGAGCCAAAGTCCTGTTGCAGGTCGGTAACCTTCACCCTTGTGACGTTCCTATAGCCAACTGGTTGTCTAGGTTCAAGGCCAGGGAAGTGCCGAAAAGTACAAGGGCGTACTGGACGTAATGAAACATCTTTACAGAGAAGGTGGAGTGAGAAGCATTTTCCGTGGAACGGGGGCTACACTTGCTCGGGATGGTCCTGGAAGTGCCGCGTCTGTGCTATCTTTCCTATACTCGATGGTTCCATTCAAACCTGGATTCACAGTTACTTCGCAGCATACGAAGTGACGAAGAAAGCCTTGACCCCAGCAGGTTCCTCGTCGGCTGAATTAAACCTTAGTGCTATCATATTGGCCGGAGGTACAGCCGGTGTTGCTATGTGGGCGTTGGCCATTCCTCCAGATGTGCGACTGCAGCCATTCTGTCGCGGAGAAATGTGTTCCTGATAACATTTTCGGAACAGGTGTTAAAATCTAGGATTCAATCTGCGCCGACAGGGACATACTCTGGGCTCTTGGACTGCGCTCGTAAAACAATAGCCCGGGATGGTGTTCGCGCACTATGGAGAGGGTTTGGACCAGCGATGGCAAGGGTGAGCTTCTTTATCTCATTGCTTGCATACCTTCTGACCGTTTGGTAGGCTTTCCCCGCAAACGCTGCAACTTTCGTAAGCCATTCTTGCATTCTGTTCATCGATGACGGCTTACCTGTATTACAGCTTGGAGTCGAGGCATCTAGAAATTTTATGGATAAGTTGTTCTAACCTGTGAGTCGTGGCTAGCGCCGGTGGTGTCGGATATCCTGGATTTATTTAGTCGATGGATTTGTTCCCGCGTCAATCCATAAATAACTTGACACGGTCACAAGATCAGAGTTGAGATTTGATGTATTAGGTAAGTACTAGTAGGTTAGTAGCTATCGTCCTCAATCCCATGAGTTCTCTCCAAACAAGCCCTGCAACCAAGGTTGCGAAGAGAAAGGGTGGTCCTCGTCCACGAGCAATACGTTCCCCATCCGCTTCAGAGTGAGTTGATTATCACAACATTCGATCCCTCACTCACTGAGCATATTAACAGGATCGCCCGCAATCTGAAGCATTTTGAGACCTGGTCAACTCACCAATGTTGTGAACAAGTCTCTTATTCTGATCTTCCTGAAAGCATAAATGTCGACGTACATGAGGTTTTCGATGTAACTGGCCGCCTACCAATTGCCTGGATAGATAAGGTTTGTCCCTCTACATATTATGAATGTTCACTTTCGGTTTTTACTTTCATTCATCTAGAGCTCAAAGGAGTTCGGGTTTCTGACCCAGTTTTCGACTCCAGCATTTCTCGAATTCATTCAAGATGCATATAGGCTCAGTCCAATGTTATTCAGTAACGAAATCGGTTACCGGTCAATCGAAATTCCAGAACTCTACGCGGAAATATCTATAGTTTTCTCAGCTTGGCGTCGATTGCGATGGATGCGAAAGTCGAAGGAAAAGTGGACAGAGGCTGATTATGTGGCCAATGTGTAAGCTACATGAAACCCAGGCCCATATGTACTCCTTCCCCTAATCATCGAGGCATTGCACAGGTACAATGTCTTTCGAAGTCCTGCCATACGCGAGAGTGTACACAGGTTGTTGTGTTCGGCCTTTGTCCTGCTTTTTATCACGCTCATTCAATCTCAGGGTTCACTGCGCAATATCACTGCCGCAACCATTACTGTGTGCTAACATGGGCACTCTGGCCACGCGCATTCTGAATACCAAAACAGCGGTTCCGGACTGTGCCATTTTTATGCCGGCTGCTGCCATTCGGTCCTTGTCACATTCAGCAAAGTCGCCATTCAAGGTTCTGAAAGGTCATGCAACTGTCATAGATAGCGGAAACACAAGCAAAGGCTCGTCCTTCCGGTATCAAAGCACTCCATGCGCCAACCTGCCCGAAACACCGGGGTTCGAGTTCGCAAGCAGTTTCTGGGAGGACAAGAAACCCGTCCACCAGTTACTCGAAGATGCGTATAGACAGAACCGAATGTCGACAGCGTCTGCTCTGCGACATCTCTACTCTCTATCCATTAAAGCGCCCGTGTTTGGGCTTGTGTGGGCTAGTGGCACGGTGCGTGCACATGTTGACTGGTGCAAGGTTGAAGAGGGAAAAGCGCTTGTGAGTACTTTGACAAGAGCTCCATCATGTTTATTATCAACTGAGGGTTTGTAGGCTATCCTTTCAGCCCCTTATCCGGGTGTCTCTGAATCTAGGGATGACATATTCCATGAGTGGCAGTTAGACCAGCCGAGCGATATTCTTGCCGTCTACCTTTTAATTCGAAACCTGGATCGTTGGACCAACAAAGGTTTTCGTGCCCGCGTGACCGAAGGCATCAAGGATCTCACGGATAGAGTCGTTAACAAGGGCGAGGATTATCTTCCCTGGAAGCGTGTTGGCGAACTCATAGCTTCGCCGCTAGTACACGTAGCTCGCAAGGAGAATATTAGCATTTCTGCTAGCTCAGATTCAATGACAACATCTCCAAAGTACGAACCAAGGAGACGTCGTCGAGTATTATTATAGGTCAAGTGCAGTAGACCAATAATCTAATTCTGTTTCTAGAGTTACTTCTGCCAACTTCCTGGGATCTTGAACACAACGTCTGCCCACTTCGCAAGTCGCCCTTCTTCCCAATCCTCGACATGCGACAAGCCAGAGCTGCCACAACGTCCCTTTTCAATCTCCAGACGCTTTTCTGCATCGCACCAGAAAAGCACCCACGATCCCATTCGGAGATGACCAGTGCTACGCTCGAAGTACCATTTGTTGATTGGATTATCAGTCCTGCTTCGCCATATCAAGTCCTGGCCTTCACCCCTCCCTCCCTTCCCTCCGTTAGGATTGGCAGAGAAGGGGAGACCAAGCCCATAGGACTCGTCGTGAAGTGCGACCCATAGAAAGTCAACGGTGCCGTCTCCTTGGTGGCTCGGCAGTACAGCGAACTTGTCGAGGTAGGTGAGAGGGGCATCAAGGCCAGGACAGTCCTCCTTGGTCACAATCGCCGCTCCAGCATAGTCACCGGCAAGAATAACATAGTCGAGCGTTTTTTCCAAACGCTTGTAAAAAGGACCCTGATCGAGGGTCTTGTTGAATGACTGTTCAAGGAGAGCGTTCATCTTCGTTTTATCGATATCGGAGACGTTTCGAAGAACTTGTATCGGTAAACCGCGGCGCAATAATGTGGGAGTGTTTGGGGTGAGTTTGCGATTTCCCTGGAGCAATGCATGGGGTAAGCTAGAGCTGACGGCAGGCTTGTTGGTAATAAGATTTGCGATAAGGGAGCTGGAAGATCTGTGCGACACCATGACGGCGGAGGATGTCGGAGGCATATATGCTAGACAAGTGCGAGCAAGCAAGAGATTCGAAAGCGCGGTCGGGTTGGAATGATGCCATGGTTGATGAAACGTTTCGTGAATGTGCGAGTATTCGGAAACAAGATTGATGAGGAGATGAGGGTATCCAGAGCGAGCGTAAGATGGGACACCGCCTTCGCGATTGATGATCATGAGTCGAAGTGGTGTAAGATCGACATCCTCGGAGACGTCGTGTTCATCGCTATGTTTGGAATGATCTTCAGCAGCTGCTTCGACCATTCCTCGAGCCAAACCTGCAATAACGTCGTTGGCGTCTATACGGATGGAACGACAGAAGGAGTCCATTGCGAAAGGTGATATGACTGGGATTTCGCCTGCTCTGAGTGCAGAGCGAATGGGAATAAGGTCTGCGGAGACAGTGTGAGATTCCGGGGACGCAATCCCGTCATCCAATACGCCTATATCATCGTCACCAGGCTTCGGTCCAAGTCTTACGATGGCACCGACGACTGGACGAGCTCGGGAGCCATGCTTTTCGAGACTGGTCACAACTCGCATTGTCTCCTCTATAATGGTGGCCCTTTCATCTTGCTCGCCCCGAGGTAGCTCGTCGTTTTCAACAACAATGACACTGACTAGGCCAAGCTTCTCCAAGTAGACCAAGCCTCGGGTGATGCTGTCCAGCTGTACATCTGTAAAGGGGCCTTGCACTTTTACTAACGCTGTGCGTCGTATGACCGGGTTCAAGATGGATGCAAGAATAAGGCTTGGCTTCGGATGTTCGGCGGCTGGTATTGTTTGGTGAGGCAACTGAGCTACTGACGATGGAGGAGGGATGGATATGCTCAAGGGAATTGGAACTGGTGCGGTCTGAGGGCGAGGGCCACCGAACGAAGCTAAATATGATCTAGTATCCCGCAGTGAGGGATTGGCGCGTAATATCGAAAGAAAGAAATCCTGGAGCTTTAATCATGAGAAGAGGTCTACTAGGCAAAAGTATGGTTCGACAAACATTTTCTGAAATGGGAGGATCATCTGGCTCAGAGGCAGGCTGGCGAAGGCCACGGATTGTCTTTTCAAAAACAAGAATCAGAATTACGATGAGAATTTCGAAGTGGAGACGAACGGCGTAGAATGCCTTGAAGGTTCGGGTACGTTTTGCCTTGACAGAAGCTGCAACTAAAGTACGAGGACCAGCGGCATGGGGGATCATGTTCGTCAAAAATTGGGGAGAAATGACAACGGGAAGGAAGGGTAGCGTTGAGTCATGGAAGCTTGGGATGTTGTTATATAGCATTGGGCAAACACTGCACTAAAACTATGATTGCGATTTTCTTTATCTGATAAGATTGTAATCCGATCGCAGCGTAATCCACTCATGAATTATTGCCATTGGCGACTATCTTCATTTGACCCGTCTGTATAACCAACCAACACGAATAGCTCATATCCCGCACCTTCAATCATGAAGAACCGCCTGATTTCAAGTCCTACTGGGACTTTTCACACCTTATACACAGCGTCTGATGTGCCATTGGCTGACGCTTTCACACCACCTCGTGTTTCCATCGATAGACTGAGTGACAGTTGACCACAGCGATCCATTCCAGGACCTAAAAGCTGATGTATTCTGCGTAAAGGCGCCAACCGGGCGTCTAGAAGGAGAGTATTCGGAATTCTTTGCGGTCCACGTGAGCCTTCACAGCCAATGCTAGTTGTCAGGATGATAAATGAAACTTCCATTACGAACACGTACATCAACAATGATGAGATGGTCTTCCGCGCACATAACAGCCATGTCGGAATTATATCTCGAGTCTAACGGCAGCGTCCGAAACTGGTACGGTAGAGAGGTTTGAATTTCTTGGCCAAAAACGTGCCCGGCTGCGAAAAAATTCGTACTGGTCACACAGCGGGTTCCGTGATCAGGATTGCCCAGGGCCCGTGACAACGCAGGTTGGTAGAAGTCATACACATCCACGGCAATTCCATGTTTCCGAGTCCTTCGCAACACAACATACTTCGAACTGTTGACGTAGCAAACCCAGACATCATCGGGAGCCTTGAGAGGCATGAGGATCCGAGTCCCTGGAGGTCCCCAGACGGACCAATTGATGATCTTTTGGCCAAGTAGGCGACGAGCCAGACATGATTGAAAGGTGGATAGCGGGGCGAAGAGCATGATAGTTTGGAGTTGGCCGTCGACGAAGACAACGAGAGATACTGTAAAAAGCCTATTGTGATGAGCGACATAAAATGGGAGTTGAAGCCGAGAGAGTGGTGTTAATTTTGGTGCTGGATCGGACCGTACTTCGAATCTGACTAGGCCGATTTCTGGGTGCAAGCTGGGGTACAGAAATGAAATGCCGTGTTCAACCTCTGTGATGTTATGTTTCTCCTTGGATTCTTCTTTGAAATTCAAAGCGAGCAATGCAGGAGCGACCCCGGCCTCAGATACGTTGGAAAGAGCCAAGATGACCTCATGGTCGGTCAGAAATACAAAGGACTCAATTTCTTCGCCAAACAAAACCTGCAAACGCCTTCTTTTTAAATTAACACGTCAAGATCTCAGGAAACACCTACCGTCTCAATGTTTCCTGTTCTCCATTCCCAAATGTAGAATTCGTTCTCTGGGCCGGAAGAATAAGAAAACAAGATACCAAGATGGTCTGCCGATACTTGTATGGTGTAGGATAAGAAGTGGTCTGAAACCTTTTGGACATCGCACAGTATCGTCGGGTGGTGAGCCATTGGATGCTGGCTACCCGTGGATAGACTGCGCAGGTGAATACGGCACGGGTGCGTTGTATCGGACCTGGTGCAAAGTAGCGCTGTTCAAATTACTCTGTTACAGGAACATTGAAGAAACCAACCAGCGCGGAGCTTCGACCAAGACGAGAAGATCCTGAGAGGGATCCATTCCGAAGTCACGGACTGGAAATCCGAACCCATCAAGCGTCCAGTCCGTCTCTTCAATAGACCTACACATGGAAGGTAATCGGCGGAATGTGATGGTGTTTTCCTCTGTGCTCTGAGCTAGAACCCCGCCGTAAAGTTCCCACAAACCACCCTGCAACATTGGAATACGTTGATCTTTTGTGAATTCCAACTTATCCCAAGCGGCATTACGCTTCTTCAAGAGTTCGAGTCGGCCAGAGGAATTGTGTGTGCTGTTAGACTCCATCCCCTGGCCAGCTGCATGGAGTTCGATGATCAATTGGAGGCTAGCTGTGGAAGCTATCAAGGCATCGAACGATCTGCAAATCTACCCAGAGAAAATATAAGACTCGTTCATAACACACCTGAGTGGAACGCGCGAAGCTCACCTCTTTACAACGAAGAAGGGTTCGGCAGTCCAGTGCGGACAGGATTTGAACCAGCAGCTCGATGGGAAGCCGAGTGAAAAGCCGACAGTGAGAGAAAACACTATCTTGTGAAGATGCAAGTGGCATTCAAAGTTGTGCAATGCTTGTACAAGCTGCAGTTAGTCTTAGTCAGTTGGATTTTGAGTTGGATTGACCGTAACTTGTCGGTGATCGATAGAAACATTTGGCAAGCCACTGACATATACGAACCTGACACCCGACCCGACCCTCTTCAGTTTCAATATTATTGGAGCTCTCAAGACACACCTCCCTTGAAGATGTCTCTCAAGGGTCGTCATCGTTCACCAGCAAAGGTACAATGCTCTTTGAACGATATAATGTTAACTAAGGAACGAACTTTCAGTTCTATCAACAAGATATCGTACAGCGAATCGCTCCCAACAACTCATTTGGAATTGTCCTGGTATGTATACTGTCAAATAAGGGGTTCTCATATCTAATCTACAACTTGAAATGCATAGAGATGTTGGCATGACGCTGAGGATGTCCCGCCCCAGCATGTATTCTCGGATCCCATGATGCGACCACTGCAGCCCGGGGAAGTGGGAGTATCATTCCTGACGGATGGAGGAGAGCGAGAGATACTTCCCGAGGCTGAACTGAGGCTTGTCGATCGAACTATCCAGCCTGGAGATTTTTGCAAACGAACAATCGACGATGTCCAATCTGGTGTGGTTCTCAATGTCCAGGTCAAAGGGCGAATTGAGCATGTAATTAGTGGGGAGCCTGTGGAAGGCTGGAAGACGTTAGACGAGCTTGAGACCAGAGTGGACGCGGAAATCGGGGATTATGTGGTGTATGATGATTGGATTGGCCAGGTATGTCATTCAGTTCCTCTCTGCCTTCTTGCTTACCCTTCCGTAGGTCATTGAGGTGCGAGTGACTATCTAAGGATTTTAAAGGAACAAGCAAGCTGATGTGCATAGTTATACGATGAATCCTTGGTTGAAGTTTCGGCTGGCCACCTTGTTCGACTTCCTGAACTTAGTTCCCGCCTGAGTGTTGGGGAGAAAGGCACTGTCGGTGATTTGATTTACGTTTTATCGCATATGCTGATGCCGTATATATAGGACATCCTTCCACCGCCTCCTGGTAACATGTATAATCTGTTCGGGTTTCTTGTAGGCCCCAATCGTCCTGATAGCGTCGACACCGTCATTGCTGTCAAGCACACCGTCTATGCAGTTGCATGGTTGGCTGTCAGTCAATTGGTGAGGGTTTTCCTTCACACAAGAAGTTTGAAGCGTAAATGTTTCTGATAGCTTGACTCTGCGGACGCTGAGAGAAAAACGCGACCCCCGAAATTCTGGTATGGAGAAGATGTTACAAAGCTAGCGATGATTCGGGGTCGCTCGGACTTAGAAATGCGTGTGGGTGATCGGGTTCGTTTGAAAAACAGCACAGGAGCTCCTTTTACGAGGCATGGTCATGAGGATGGCGAAGTTTTCGAAGTGCAGGTATTCATCGTGGCAGAAACCCAAACGACTCTTGATGTTTTATGGCAAGATGGTACGCAAGAAACAGTCAGATCTACGGAGGTCATACCTTACCTGAATCCCGACGAATACGACTGCTGGTGAGCAGAGTCAAAATCCGACTTAGATGCTAACTGATCTGCTTTGTAGGCCTGGTGATCATGTCGTCTGGAAGGGAGAAGAACTCAAGCGACCCGCCATAGTGCAGTCAGTTAATGCGATAGACCGCACAGCCAGGATCTTCCTTCCCGATACTGGTGCAGTCGAGCTTGCATCAGTGTTAGAACTTGACCCCCATGGTACAGCCGACTTGGCCGCTGTAATTTCACAGTCGGCATCCGAAGGACTCGGCGTCCGTCGAGGCGATTTCGTGTTTATTCATCGTGAAGGCACCACGAATGGATTCGAGAAGCCCGCTGTACCGAAAATTGGGGAAGTGGAAGGTTGGGTTCGCGAGGCTCCCTTGATCGAAGGTCAATTGGCTGGATGGAGGAAGGATATGGCTGATATCGGAGCCGGTATTGCAGCACGGCGAGCATCAGAAGGAACGAAGGAAACACATATCGGCCATCCAACGCCAGGAAGTGGCGCTTTCGCGTGGCTGGGTGAAGTTACGGATGTACGTTGTCTAACTTGAGTTGATCTTCTTCATCTAATTCATTTTCTATCTCTAGCTGAAGCTGGACGGGACCGTAGAGATTACGCACCCGGACTTCGCAGTCAAAAATTATCCTTTAGAGCGATTAACAAAGTTATACGACGGCATAGAGCAACTCGAGGATGACTTGTGGGGAGATGAAGCGTCGGAGTCCCATGGCCCGTACTCCGAAGATAATGACGGGCAGATTTGGTCCATGGATGAGGATGGTGTATGGCAGCCTGACCTTAACGGCAATGAATGGGAGGAGCTCGAAGATGATGAGATCGAGTTTGACGACGACGATCCAATGGATGTCGAGTCTGGAGGATGGGCTGATGAAGTCATGGACGAATCGCCCGAAGGACCTGGAGCACCAACATCTTTGCCTGAGATTCCCGAAACGCAGGCTGAGCATCAATCAGGGCTTGATCGACCCAACGCCGCCACCAAGGAGTGTGTTAAAGCAGGGGACGAACTCGCTTGGAAACGCTTTGACATCCTCTCTTCAGCACCGCCTGACCATGCTTTCATCTCGTTGCCTCCTGCGCAGCCTTCTAAGGCATTCCTTGGTCGTCTGACGAAAGAATATCGTGTTCTTTCTAACAGTCTTCCTGGTGCGCAGCAAAACCTTCACGCTCCATTCTATTCTCATCTTACCACTCGTAGACTCGATCATCGTCCGAGCTTACGAAGATCGCACAGATCTTCTTAGGTCTCTCATCCTTGGGCCAGCAAACACCCCCTATGAGGACGCCCCGTTCATGATCGACTGGATGCTTGACTCAAACTTTCCTCATAGTCCCCCCATCGCACATTTTCACAGTTGGACGAATGGAAATGGAAGAGGTAAGATTCTTCGTTTGCTTATATCTATTCATTAACAAGACATATTACCCGTCGTTAGTAAATCCGTGAGTGTACTATGTTGCCATCCGCTTCCTGCGTTCAATTAACCTTAATCATTTAGTAATCTCTATGAAGAAGGGAAAGTATGCCTATCTATCCTAGGAACCTGGTCGGGGGATAGAGATGAGATGTGGAGTGCGTCCCGATCTTCTTTACTTCAAGCTTTGGTCTCGATTCAAGGCCTGGTGCTGGTTAAAGAGCCGTGAGTACTTGATCACATTCTAAATTACCTTTATTTACATGGCCTGCAGTTGGTTCTGCGAGCCTGCTTACGACAAATTGAGGGGTACTGAAGAGGGTATTGTCAACAGGTATGATATGTTGTGGACTTTCCATTCGCAAGCCTTTTAAGCTTTTCTATCCCATTTGTAGCCGGTTATATAACGAGAAGGCATTCGTTCTTTCAAGAGCCTTTATCCGCCGCGCTCTTGAAATACCATTAGGTGGGCTTGACTCTGAGGTCAAATGGTTATATTACCAGAACCATCGGCTAGCCAAAGTGCTAACGGATGCTCGGATGCTCATTGAGAAGAGTAAGGTTTCCGTTCAAGTAAACGAACCTGATCAAGAATTAGCAGTACCGCGGTTAACAGCAGGAGGCATCATAACGCTCAGGCGGACGTTGAACAAACTGCAAATACTTTTTGATTCCCATCATACTTCATCTTAGGCAACGAACCTGTTACATTAATTTAACATTGCATTAGTCCAATGCCAAGTACTTATATTCGGTTGAGTATGTAATTAGAAGCGAGTCGTGACAACGGAATATAGTTGATTATGCCCTTGTTGACGCGGACGCATCACCCTTTTGTGAATATATCAGATGTGGCGCACTGGGTAGCATTGATTCAGGTAGCTATTCTTCGGAAAAGTTTGATTGAAACCGTCCGTCCAAGTGGTGATATTTGCATTGGTGTAGGCATCGATATACCTGGGGTCCATTAGCTTGGGAAGCACAGTTGTCCAGGGAGTCTACCCACTTATTGATGTAATCTTGTGTGGGGAACTCCTTGGGGTCGCAGCCAACCTTTATTGCATTTTTGGGCTGGTAAACTCGAATCCAGTCTATCCGCATCATGACAGGGAATCTCAAATGCTCGAGATCGACGTGGCCGAAGTTCATGGACATCCCGAGATTGATGATAATGTACTAACAACAGTAAGTCTGGTGACGGTTTTCAATGATGCGGCTGTTTACCATTGGCTCTTGAGGAATCCGCCGCGCTGAGATCTCCACTCGCTCATCCGCACCCATGCCTTCCTGTTTGAGGGTCCAAGCAAGTTTCCCGTCAGATATCCATGAGATATACTGTTGAATAAAATCAACGATGTAATCAAATGGTAGTAACAGGAACAGAACAGACGGCTTGATCGAAGCCTAGACGAGGGTCGGTGAGGAAGTGAAAATTTAAGGCTGCTCGGTACTTGCCTGTTTTGTATTCGAATCCGTATACAGAGAAACAACCAAGCTGAAACTCATAGCAATCTTGATCTGCAGGAATGTATGTTCTACGGACAAGAACTACGAAACATTTGAGAGCACTGACTCGTGTCTGTCACTGCGGATGTTGCTTGTTGAAAGGCGCCACCGAGGTAGGTGTTCAATGTAGTGATGGTAGGGTCAGCGATGATTGTATTATATGAAGTGTTCTTCCATATATATCGGTAGTTGATAGGCTTTAATCTCGTTAAGGAATGCAAGGAATATTAAAAAAATGAATTTACTGCCCACTGAGCTGACTGCGACACTTGACCTCTTGGTGGCTTTCCCGAAACCTGTTGTAGTATAATGTCAGCAGATACGAGGAGAGCAATATTTTTAATACCTGAGCTTCGAAGACGTCGATTTCCGGTGCAGAACGGCCAACGAAGCTCCCATCTGAATGCAGTGGACCAGGATGCGATTCACCCGGACAGGTGCATCGGGACAGGCGTTGTCCGGGAAGAAAAGAAAGAGCGCCTCCAGCGGTGACGTCGCCGTCGACAGTTGCAGCTTGTGGAAGACCGCCTACTGTTTGATTGGGAACCGTACCGACGTCGCACGAATCGTAAGTATAAGGCCACTGAAACAAAGTGAGCACACGTATTGTATGCTTCAGTGGTCGCACCATTCCCTCCAGGCTTGCACCATAGCCAGCTCGACCTTTTCAGTCCAATTATTGTCTGATGCACGAAGTGAGACAGTGTTCGGGCTGACCCAAGTTTCCCATCGTCCAAATTGCCGGCCAAAGGCCAACAACGTTATTCGCGCCAGGGAGGGTCACAGATGCCTCAATCAATCCTCCAGAAAAGCAGAATTTGTTCCAGGTTGTCATCATCCCGCCCTCGTAGTGTAATCCATGCGTTTCCTTCTTGGATAAAGTGACCTCTAAAGCACCGCCCATCGTGGTTATGGCTGCGGGGTCGTACCATTCCATGTTGTTTGTCTATGGAGCTCAATAAACCTTAAGTCGTGAAACTGATTTTTACTCACCGCCCAGTAGTGTAAATCTACAGATTCCCAGTAAGGGTCGTCACCAGGGTAGAAGGAGCGTCCGTCTGTGTTGAATTCGTCACTAAATACCAGCTGCATCTCTTTCTTTGGATCGCTGTACGACGGCTTTGTATATGCGCTTTTCGGCGTGTCAAGATCAATTAAACCCCAATTCCCTCCCATGCTCGGAATCTATTGGGGAGACAAACATATCAGCTCAAGTGATGCGATAGAATATGTAACATACCTGTCCAGTAGCATTTATTCCCCCAAGATTGAAACCACCCATCAATGATTGAGTTTTCGAAGTGAAATGTGATACCAAAGGATAGCCCGCACTAATACACATAGCAGGAATAAATGACATGATCTGTCGAGACAAAGGAGGCCTTACAACAAAGCAACCAGGCCCACGCCTAGAAGGATCAGACATCCGAAGTTCGTGAGACCTCTGAGCGTGAAGATACTGCCACGCAGATCATGCTTTCTGTCCCTGCGAGGATCTGGGTTGTGGAGGAAGTCATCGCTCTCAGGATAATTGAGGAAAAGTTCTGGGCCCCAGACTGCTGGATCAGGAGATAACGAGAACTGTAGAGTAATGTGAGCGTCGGTGCTACGGTGACAGACGCGTGTTAAAGACGCATATATGGAGGGAAAACAAGACAGTTGCTTGCCTTGTCAGAGGTGGAGGTAAACCCTGAAGAAACCTGGTTGCCGGTCGAACTGCATGGGCGTCACAATTTAGCATAACCACCTTCACGGAAATATGAAATGTAACTATCGCGCACGGGGACTTCTTTATTTCAGCAGGTGGACGAAAAAGCGGGCTGTTACTCGGTATCCTGCGTAGCGAAGACAAATTCACGCAAAATTTAGCTTGAGGTACGATACCCGGACTGTTGCGCATGTTGGTCGGTTGGAGGAGATTGGACATAGAAGGGGAGGCTCTGGTATTCTTGTAATAATTTCTTTGGACCTTCGTACTGGGGTATGACATGTTTGAATCTGCAGCAATAGAAAGGAAAAGGGGAGAAAAGTCAGCCATGTTGCTTTGAACGTTCTTGAGCAAGGTGAATTACGTCAGCGTTTGCTGTCGCGCGAGAATACTGCCGTCGATCGTATCTTCAACGTGGGCATAAAGCTGCATACGTGTATCGAATTGTGACACACCAAACTGAGAATTAGAACATTCGGTAAACCAACTATACAATTGGCCAACGATGATCATATCGTCAAACGTACAAGCGCCAACCGAATATACAGAGCCGGATCATACACTCTGACATTCGAGCAAAAACCACTGCTCGCCCATGCCAAGTTGACTGTAATTGCGCCACAAATCTATAAGCGATTCGATTGATATCTCTGCTAAACAAAGGTGTAGAAACACCCACCCGGGTTCATAGAGTAGTCATTCCAAAAGCTGGGTTTTTTTTGGAAATCCTGGTGTCTATCCTGAAGAATTACTGATTCGGTTTGACAAGCGAAGAGGGTCATCTAGTGGCTGTGGCGGAGAAAGCGATCCGACTCCATCCAGCGGTTACAGCAGCCCTTGACCTATTTGGGAGACAAACAAGTCAGCCCTAGCGCGTGCTGATTCCTCTATGAGGTATCAAATCTGTAATTTCCCAGCACCCTCCAGGAGATTGAGGGCGCCACCCTTCCTTCCCAATGCCTTTCCATCACCAAACTCCTTGACAGCGCGTTCGACCCGTGCGACGCCTGCGGGTTCATCGTCGTTAGCCGAAGTCTTGTGTAGAGAAAAAAGGCCCTCCGCTGCTTTGAGCCTCTCAAGCACGAACTGGTTCGCCTGATCAACAGTCATCCCTGCATGCAACGATAAAGCGGTGGATTCGTGGGTATCAATGCTGTCAAGGATGTGAGTCTTCTCCGTTTGGTATCGCCTGAGGGTCGAGGCCAGTGGATGGTCCAGACCAGGAGTGCCTTCGAGTGGGGGTGACAGTGACAAGGCAGAAAGAATGGGTAGGCGACCAGGAGTTTCTTCTAGCCACCTATTAAGGTTGTCAAGGGCCAGCCTCGCTTTTTTGGCTTTGTCACGTCTGTTTGGTCTCCCTTTCTTCTTGGGTGCGTCGGGATCCAAAGGTAGTATAGTTTTTTCGTCAACGAATATTTCTCGAGGAATATCTCTTGGATTCAAGGGTCCGAGATCTGAGGGAGGAGTGATAAAAAACACTTTGTCCTTTAACAGCACGGACATTGTATAGGACACATAAGGCTCGAGCGGCAGTAGGTGGCTGGCGTTCAATATGCTTGGGAGAGCTTGTAACGATACGAAATGATCTGCGAAACGGTAAGTAGGGAGAACAACTTTAAATTGCCAAACAAATGAACCTAACGGTATTGGAATTTGAGTGACGCTATAAAGAGGAGGTGCAGTTCCCTGAGGTTGACTGTAGAAAAATGTGTACAGCCCGAACAACGCAACAACCCTGCTGTAAAGAGCTTCGGTTTTGACGGTGCGTTCTGTAGATATATTGGCAGCTGGAATTAATGTAACTGCGAAAGAACGAACCAAGAAATAATCGCAGAACAACGTTCAAGAATGTTTCCCGAGTTCGATCGTCAAAGATCATAAAATGCATCCACTTCCATCCTTGAGAGGACCACAGAGACTTGAAGACGAAAAATGGTTGGGTTGGTTGAGAGCTTGTGTACCGCTCATAGTATGCGTGGATAAGCGTGGATATATCGTTACGAAGGGCGGTAACAAATACGGAGGAAGTGAGATAGTTTGGCTGGAGGATAACCTCGCCTCGACTGCCTGACGGTGCAGGAGCAACGACTGACATGGGTGGAGGACGAATAAACTTGTACAAACAAGCGCGTCTTCCACTATTGTCCGAGGGTTCGAACGTTGGCCCTCGTCTGGTCTGTGGCCGCTTCAAACGATGCCCACCCTCTTCCGTCGTCGCCACAGCAGCGTCAACTGTTTCTTCTGCCTGTCCCCTTGCGCTCTCCCAACAAATCCGCGCAATTTTCGTTGCTCTACGTGTGGCTGCTGGAACAGGTATGATGAGAATGGCGACATTAACTCGGAGGAACCAGCAATGCATGCCGAGTCACTGAACACCAACTCATTTGCAAAGCGCGGTATGTCATTTCAGTCTATTTGATCACGGCCTTTCTTATGAATTAGCATGTCATTCAGCATCCACCAGTCAAGATCAACTGCCCACTATGTATGGCAAAGGCCCATTCTGCCATATTTGCCAGTCGAACCAGTTGTTAATCATAAATCTGTTGTCCAATTATCTTCCTCCTCCCACTGTGCGTACCTAAGATATCCTAGTCCACAGTACCTGTCTCAACGAGCTGTTTACAGGATCCCGAGCATGCTGCACGCCTTGAGATGCTGCCTGAATACAGAGAATCCCTTCACCTGAGGTATCCTCCCGTGTGCGAGGCATGTCTCCCAGCTGTCGAAGAAGAGATCCGACGGAAAGACCATATGGCCAGAACCAAAGCTCTTGGAGGGTGGTTGAAAGACAGCAAAGGGAAAGAAAGGCAGAGGCGCGTATCAGAGGGGCACAAGGAGCTAGAAAAGGTCACCCCAGAGGTTGTGATCTGGAGAGTACGGGGTGTCCTCTGGGCAATAACACTTACGGTTGCAACTCTGTGCAATCTCGTAGGTGCGTGCGTGCTGACCCTCATCACTTCGTTCCTAACATGCCTGATTGACGTAGGTGCCTTGGGTGTTCGACCCTTATACCCCTTGACCGTTGTCCAACCTATATTGCCTGGCTTTATTCTTATGTCCTTGCTCTGGACGGTGTGGGATCCAACCTACGCATCTTTGCAGCGAGCGAAGCGGCAAGGACGTGATGTTCGGGTTCGCGGGAAAGTTCGATACATTGCAAGTCCATTTTTTGATTTATGTACCGCTCGTCCTAATGTGTTTACAGCAAATGCAGATGACAGCCTGGTTTTCGAGGCTGGTTACATCTGGTCTTCTGGCACTGGCGTGGCATAAACCTGATTGGGATCATCCTATATCATCCCCATCTAGCAGTCGCATATACTTCGCATTTTCACTTTTATTGGAATTAATGGTGCGAATCTTTCTTTAGCCTTGATACCTAATGATCTTTAACTATTCTTTGCGCAGACTTTTACTGCATCCTGCATGGTTCTTCGTCTCCATCAACCGCCTGTCGTTCGTCTCCTTGATACCAACTCCCATAAATCGTCCCTCTCCCGCTCTACAACGCCGCATACCGCCATTCGTGCAGGCACTCCGGCACTTGGTCTTGGTCGTCCTCCAATCTCTTCAGACCCAGATTTTCTTGCTGCATTATCGTTGTCATCAAAACCTGTCATGACCTCTACAAATCCAATATTTGGCCTACCCTCTCTCCTTTCCGCTGCCCCGACCTCATCTGCAACCCAAGAAGTGGATGCTGATGCGATGGACTGGACACCGACAGATGCCTCTGGCACTGGTAAACATAAGACAAAACAGGAACCGGATGATGGCTCGTGGTTACGTCCACAACGATTCTTTGCGCCGGAAAAACCAACGGGTCTGGAAGGATTATTTGAACAGACACTGCTCGTCGTCGATGATATTCCCGCCGTAACAGATAATAGGAAAAGTAGAAATGCTGTGTTCGTTGCTTGGAGGTATTTTCGGAGGTGGTGGTGGGCTTACCTACTATGTCTTGTACCAATAGGTGCTGTTGTGTACAAAGTGCAGGATATACGGAGGAATGTGCCCAGTCCTCTTTATGGATCTGAAGCCCAGTGAAAATCGGCTCGGGGTATTTCGGGGTATTCCCAAGGAGATATGGTATATGGTTCACTTTTCGTGTCACTTCGAGTAAATCTAGAATATGTGGCTGAAATTTTCGTGGTAGATCGGGTATCAGCTAGTTATATTCATAAAAATGAAACATTTTAAGATTTTATTAGGTCCGGTTTTGACTGGGTCTGAAGCATCATCAATATGAATGGTCGGTGAATTGTCTTATGATGGGTGAAGTTTGCAAGCATTGTTGTACATACTATAAATGGCAGGAGGATGGAGACTGCTTGGTCGCCCAAGGTACAATTACTTACTTACATACTTCTCTCCCGCACTACTATGTTCTCAACGGTCTGCTTATTCGTGCACGACCCCTCTGGGGTCCGAGTACACTGCAGACCGTACCCCGCACACGATAACAGCGAGGGATTGGACACAGTCCTCACGGGTCAGGGCGAGGCGAGTATATTAAAAACGGAACGAAGGGCTCCGGGCCGTTGGGGAGCATGGGCCGTCGACGTCGTCATTCGCAGACCCACAGGTGCAGGAACAAGGCATAGGGCCCTCGTTAATGTACTCAGTAGTTAGGACATGGGCTCCACCCAGAGGTCAATACTGATAGATATATAGACTTCCAAGCAAGGACGACAAACATGTGACAAAGTCCATTATGATGGGTAACTGTGGAAGGTACCACGGGGTATATCAGGATTGGGACTTTACGTCTGATTCATCCACAAGAAGTGTACCAAGGAGAATAGGAATGAAAGTGCCGTAAAACGGGACATCCAGCGGCACTAGACTGTAAAATAAACAAAACAGAAGGGACAGTGATGGAAAAAGGAGTGCCGGCCTTGGCCTAACGACTGCAGCGCCAAGTCGTGGTCGTAAAGAGTCAAAAATCGTGCAGGTCGTCAAACTCTATGGACTGCTTCAATATCTCCTCGAACTTCCGTACTCATATGCATCCTGAGTCCCATATCCCGCCTGGTGATGAAGAGGAACGCCGACGTCGTACGCCGGGCGTGTCGAGCTGGGACTGCGGTTCATCTGGTTCATTTGCGGCTGGGGACTAGGGCCGCGCGCGAGGTCAGCGTAGCCGCCGACTGGGGCAAGGGTAGTAGGACCGGCGGTGAAGTCGTGGTCGGGAATGGCATAAGAGTCATGGACATGATCGGAAGTGCCATATCCGCGTGCCGAGTTCGGGTGACCGGATCCTGAACGGAAAGATGACGCGCCAGAGAGACGACGGTGAACACCAGGAAGCGCTCCCTCGTCAGGGTTGGTGGGCTGCCAGTCAATGGGCTGGAGCCGTTCATCGAACTTGGATGAACGTCCAAGCTTCCATTTGCGGAAAACGGTCCAGAGAATAGCGATGGCAGCGATTGACGCACCGACGGCGATGAGGACTGTTACGGTCGTGGTCATGGGCTTGGAGGCATTGGCCTGGAATTGAGGGGGGGCTGTGGGGGTCTCTGAAGCATCCACTGAACTAGTACGTGTGACTGTCGGCTTCGATACAGGAGTCGCAGGGCCCGAGACGCCAGTGACATTGAGTGCCTCCGAGGTGGGAGCAGCGGATGTACTGGACGGAGTCGCGGATGTGGTTCGTGAGGCTTGACTTGTGGTGCTAGACTCGGAGACGGAACTACTCGAGCCACTCGCAGTGGTGGATTCAGAAACCTAGATGAAAAAACGGAGAGCCCGTGAGAAACGCAAAGGCGAACGAACACAAAGTACCAACCACCGATGACGCAGAGCCTGACGCAGAGGACACGTCGGAGGCGGACTGCGATGCAGATGAAGCACTGCTGGATGTACTTCCTAGCGAAGCAGGAGAGAATGCCGGAACAGATGCGCCAGCACCACCAACAGGGGAAAAGAGCAGGCTAATAGGGTTGCTTTGCGGGAATGGAGAGCGCTTTTTAATCAAACGCTTGAGGTTCGCATGGTCACGCTGCTGAATATGTGCGTTCGAGGAGGTTGTAAGAGTGAAGACGAGAGCAGTGTAAACAAAGAGCGTGAGGGTAATTCTTTTTGGATTTGAGAAGAGCATAACGCGAGAGGGATTGGTTGAGAGGCTTCTAGTCCTACAAACTATGAGAGTGGAAGGATAGTCGGGTAGGAAAAATGACTTACAGGAAGGACGATTGACAGAGAGGGCTCGCTGAGCAGACAATGGGTCAATGTCGACCTGGCGTAGGTGGTGGAAACAGGGTGCAAAAGAGTGGACGTTATACCTTTGTTTTCAACATCAAGGTTACAGTAACCATCCGATCATTTTATAAACAACCGCCAAGTCTGTATTGATGTACAGCTGCTAGTAAGTGCCTAACGTCCATTACTGAAGAGAAAGTCGAATAGCATAAGTAAAGTCTGTCTGGATAGTATGTCCGTGATCGCAAACATGGTATTAATTGTGGCTGGTGAGAGACCAGCTGTCCAATGCCACCGACTTTGGTGTCACAAAGTCGCTATCCGACATTCCACTCCACTGCGGATTGAACAACACTTGGAGGTCGTACGTCCCAGCAAGCAAACTAATGATGAGCACTGTCACGTTGGGGTTATCCTGATCGGGGACAGGTGGTATGACATCTGAGTCGAATCGCTTCGCTAAGGATGTCGAGAACTTGGCACCGCCAGGGGGAGCAACCATTGAGACCTTCATGGTCTGGCCATCGAGGGTGAGCGTCGCTGAGGTGCCGTTTGATGGATCAATGGTAACGGTGGCATTGGTGTGCATCCGCCACTGAATGGCATTCTGGGCGTTGATTTCGTCCTGGATGAGCACCTGTTTCCGTGCGTTAAGCAAACGAACTCCACGCTTCACCGATGTTCTAAGATAATACGTTGAGCACCAAGCCTTGCTAAACAAGCATGTAAACTTACGCTCCGAAGTAAGCAGTCGTGAGGTCAGCAGTCCAATACGCCGTAGAATCCGTAGGGATGTCAAGAACAGTGCTTGATCCCTGTGCAGTGCTGGAAGAATCGTGCTTAACGGTCGGTGCAGCGAGAACATTTTGATTCGCTTGATTGATCAAAATAGTGTTCTGGCCTTCCGTCATCTTTCGGTAATACTTCCAGCGATCGCTGGCTTGCGAGTCGTTGCTGAAATAGCCAGGTGATCGGTAGTCACCGGACCCTAGCTCGCCAGCCCAACGGGTGCCAAGGGCGTCGAGTACGAAGTCGCCCGCATCGAGATCGTTGTGGGTCTGATGACCTTGATTCTTCCCGGCCTTGACAGCGACGAACAAGGCATTTGAATCTGTCCAGCTACTTCTCATCGATGCCCACTGATCTAACTCATTGTCGAAGAACTGATCTAGGGCTGCACCATCCCAAAAAGCGCCGGAAACGGTCGGCTTGTACCAGAACATGCTCCAGGGCTCGGCAGCATCATGCTGTTCGCGTTGGAAGAGCGCGAACTGAGGTTGATTGTACTGGTCTGCGTAAAGCATCATGGAGTTCGCAGTGGAAGAGAATTTATTTGGACCGTGGTCCCCATAATTGAAGAGGGATGTGGCGCCGGTGACATACATGTGGAAGATGCCTGTCTTGAAAAAGTTCGGGTTGACATCAAGAAGACCATAATGGGAGCCAGTTGCGGTGAGTAGAGCAGATGCCATCTCCGCATGTCCAGTAGTTCCAAAATACCAATAGTTGGCAGTTTCATCCCATGTTCCGTCGTCAGAAGGTGCGAGTGCGCAGTTTGCCTTAGCATTATCGACGGTCAACGCGAGAATCTGCTTGGCAATGCCTGTATCATCATCACCTAGGATTGCAAGCGATCCCAAAGTCAGGCCGCCATTACAAACGCAATTCCAGTTTCCAGTGGTATTACGCGTCCACCATCCGATACTGGGGTCATTCAACGCAGCGAGTCCGGGCTGCAGACCATATTGGATCATAGTAGCCCTCATCTGACTTTTCTGGGCGTCAGACCACTGTGGGTATAACCAATCGTAAGCGATGGCAAAGGCTGCGGTGAATTCGGCAGGATCAAGGAAATGGTTTATGTTCCATCTGTCGACGGCAGGTCCAAATGAAGAAGGGCCATTGCCTGCGGCGTTCTGGAATATTGGATTGAGTTAAGTGATTGTGAGTGCATCGCACGTTTGAAAATACTTGCCTGAATTTCAGCCCACGTACGGTCGACCCATTTCGTGTCATTGGTCATACGGAAGGCATAGGCAAAAGCCTTGACTCTCATTTTGACTTCGCGCGCATTATCAAGGATCCCGCTGGGACCATCCATGAAATATTTGACGGGTTGCAGGGCATAGTAGTCGGTAGCATTTCCAAAGATGGTGTCATTCCAGCCCTTGAGATAGGGATCACTTTTGATAAGTGTAGACAGCGCCTGCCATTTGTACGTCGGTGCAATGAGGCGAGGGCGGTCAGGCCGGGTTGTGAGGACGTCTGGCTTGGAAGGCTGGAAGGGATCTTTGGGCCAGGCAAGGGCGTTGTTCGCGGAAGGAATGAATGTGGGGGTGGTAAATGCTGCTGTGTTTGTCTAATAATCGAGGCTAAGATTAGGGGGCAGATTACAGGAGTGTTCACTCACTGTCGACGGATAGACTGGCATCATGAATGCACTGTTGGTTGCTGTTGCAAATCTACCAACTTGAAGCTTTACGCTAGCCGCAGAACTAGCCGCAGCCGAGCTACCTGCTCCCCCGTTGCTGTTCGTGGCACCCTTGGAAGCCCTTGAGCCCAAAACGCCTCCCACGACGGCACCAATGATAACAAGGATGAGAACTGGGACACCAATTTTGAGCCAAGGGCTCGTGCGCTTCTTCACTGGACTGGGGGTGATGAAACCAGAAGATTCGTTGTAGTAGGGGTCACCAGAGCCATACGGTGAGGGGTGGCTCCCTACAGCGTTATAATTGGCAGCCATACTGGTGGCTGGGGTTGAAGAAAAGCCTTAAGGAGAGTCGAGCGAAGGGGAGAAATTGTGTACAATGGGAAAAAACTTAGAAAGGTTAGATGACCCGTGTTGCCAGTTGCCAGGTGGCGTGAGACATCTGCTTGCACAAGCAACGGCTCTGCTCTCAGCCTGCCCGGTGCCGGTAAATATCTTTGTACATATCTGACTACGAACCATGCCCCGATCATCGTATACATCTCCTGACTTTACAGTGTGATGTATCTTGTAGTAATTATACTAATACTTCGTCCAGTAGGCTGTATTTCGTATGGCGACCACCTTACCCTACCTTACCTGACCTAGTTTACTCACGCACAAAAACTCCTGCTGCTCCCATGCCTGTGCCAATGCACATAGAAGTGACTAACACCTGTAGATGCATTTTTTTTTCGTTGCAATTATCAACCATTAGACAGAACAATCTAACCTTTTGATTTCTCCGCGAAAGTTCGTTCAGTCCCGTAACCAATTGTCGCGCTCCTGTGCAGCGTACATGAAGGAAAAGGTAAGCAGTCCAGATTTATCTATCATTAACGACGATATGACTTATCTAAAGGATGCCCAAAAGCAATGGCACCACCATTAACGTTGATCTTGTGATGTACTCAGCCTCGATCATCAAGATTATCGAGCGGATTGCTATCCCACCTTTTCCCTGAAGATGACTCATTTAAGGAATTATCTCGAACAATACATATTAGATTGGACAAACCTCGGTAAACCAAGTTTCTTCATGATGTAGATGCACTGTGATGCAAAAGCTTCGTTGATCTGGGAGAAAGCGGTTGTATCTCGTCAAGGAAATTAAGATGGACAAGATGAACAAACGAAGGACTCACCTCAAACAAGTCGACTTCATTCGGAGTTATGCCGCTGATTTCCAACACCATTGGGATTGCATAAATTGGGCCAATTCCCATGATACGAGGAGGTACACCTTGAATCCATTCAGCAAAGAGCAAGAAATATTGCGAGGGGTTCCTGACCGGCGACTGCTGTGGTATGATGTTTCGCAAGGATCCTAAGGCCCAATTCCTCGGCTTTCCTGCGAGACATCAACAGAATGGCGGCTGCTCCATCGGTGATTTGGCTAGCGTTGCCCCCGGTCGTAGTCCCGTTACCCCATTGCGGAAAGGCAGACTTGATCTTCCCTAGGCTCTCCTTCGTTGTCCCAGATCTGATTCCGTCGTCTGCTGTGACTGCAACTCGCTTGCGCTCCCCGGTGGATGGGTCTTTTTGAAAGACCGTAAAGGGGACTATCTCCTTCGCAAAATATCCCGCCTTCTGTGCATGTTCTGCGCGCTGGAAAGAGCTTGCAGCAAATTCATCCTGTTCTTCTCGAGTGATATTGAAATCACTGGCAACATTCTCGCTGGTCCATCCCATACGCTCCTTGCAATCCGCAGCGGCTGAATTTTCAGAGATCAATTCACTCTGAGAGGGACCACCCTTATCAGGGCTGAGAAAGGAATGAGTCAAGCATTACTAGAGCATTGGGATGAGACGTTACTTTTCAGACATGCTTTCCACGCCGACAGCGAGCCCTATCTCAATTTGTCCACTCCGTATTTGATTAGCAATTGTCGTCACTGCCATGAGACCGCTCGAACAGAACCTATTGATGGCTTGCACTGGTACAGTATCAGGATATCCTGCTGCAAGAGCTGCGGACCGTGCAGCATACATAGCGTCCGGGGTAAGAACTGTCCCGACACATATGTCTCCTACCAAGGACGGATCTATGTTAGAATGCGCAATGGATTGCTGTATTATGAGATCATAAACAAAAGGCCCGAATGAAGTATGAGAGCTGACGTACCTTGTAGATTTCTAGCAGCAATTCATCAGTCCTGCAGGCAGAGAAAACTTCAGTCATGTCGATATAGTACCAATGCTGCAAACCTTGCGTCCTTGAACCCTCCTTTCTTCGCCTTGCATAGAGGAGAGCGGATGGCCATGGTAATGACGACATCGTGTGGGCTTTTTTGTTCCAAGATCACACGTCCTTGTGACGGACCACTGAGATGAGCTGCGAGTTGCTTGACGCGTTCCATGTCGTGTAATGTCCGTCTGACAGATGCTGGGTGAGTATCAGTATGTAAGCTCCCAGTGAAAAGTCGGTTGAGCCGGATTGAGCGTAAACAAGCAGAAATAGCCTGCTAAAAACCATTCATTTTGGCTC